>CM055872.1:32278760-32536260 GCA_029582165.1 Portulaca oleracea
CTCCATATTTTTCCAATTTTTCATTCATACCCCCAAAAAGGTTATGAAGTGTAGTTACTAAAAGAAACTTTAAATTATTTTTTTTAGAATCTGAGCAATTATTACGAAAACAATCGAAAAGGTGAGAATCATAAAATTAGAAAACAATCGAAAAAAGATTTTGGGATGAACACTGTAAATTCACTAAAAATAGTGGGGAAGTGTTGTGCTAAGTTTTGGAGCAAACACAAGTCAAAATCCACAATAGTTAGGGTACACACTCGTTGGTGGTCCCAAAAAAATACATTGCCAAAAGTAGGGATTATTAGAATCCAATTTTTCTAAATACGACTGTATAAATTAGATCCCCGAATAACTTAGAAGGGGAGCCCTGGCCCAACGATTGAGTTGTTGCCGTGTGATTGAGAGGTCATGGGTTCGAATCCTGGAAGCAGCCTTTTGCATTAAGGTTTGCCTACATTACACCTTTGTGATGGGACCCTCCCCCGGACCCCCGCTTGCGGGGACGCTTTGTGCACCCGACTGTCCTTTTAGATCCCTCAATAACCCACCAACCAATATTAGGCAAAAGTAATACAATAATCACCTATATCTGTAAATGAATCGAGCCTACTTAACGAACCCTCGACCTTGACTGGGTCAAAGTTCAACACAACCTCGGATTGACCAAAGCTCGACACGACTTGAGTTGGGGCTTGACTCAAATATCTACACATCTATGGAGTCGAGCCAAAGCTTAGGGCTGCTCGGCTCGGGCTTAGCTGAGTTAAACTCATTTAGATATTTTGGGTGGGAAAAATCTATGTTCTATGGGTATAAGTAAACTTTATATTAATTCAGATGTCTAAAATTTAATAGAGTATAAGTCACTTCATATTTTTTTAAATTTTGGGTTTATGGACAATAATATATAGTACTTTAGCAGTGTTGGACAATAATGCACTGAACTTTTTTCTTGGACAATAATATACTGTACTTTCAAGGTGTTGGACAATAATGCACCTGAAACGATCCCGAAGGTGGTTAACTCAGTGGCGGTCTTACTGGTAGGTTGAGTAACAAAAAAAAATTAAAATATTTACTAAATCAATGTCATGTCAACAAATCCAAATAAGCAAAGAAGAATTCTATTTTTTTGCAAACAAAAAACCCTGTTTAGGTTAGTGAAATGTCGAGTAATAAGATGTTCTGTACAAAAATAATTAAAATTCATTTGGACTTGCTGACAATGCCTGACAGGTATTAATTTAGTAAAGATTTGAACTTTTTTGCTCTTCAACCTACCACGCAAGACCACCACCGAGTTTAGCATGACCAAAATCGTTTCGGGAGCATTATTGTCCAACACCCCCAAAGTACATTATATTATTGTCCAAAAAAAAATGTTCAGTGCATCATTGTCCAACACCGCAAAAGTACAGTATAATATCGTCCAAAAACCCTAAAATTTTCAAGTTGCATAAGAATCTGAATCAGAAACTAAAAAAATAATCCTACAAAAAGTTCAAGATTCCCTGGATTATACCCCTAATATTTCAACACCATATTTGATGCATTCAGCATAAACATTTAGAATTAACTTGGTTTTAGCTTTGATTTGAAAAATCTTTAAAGAAATAAAGTAAATACACTGAGTTGAGCCAAGAGAGCGATTCGGTCTTCAGCCTGAGCCCACACTAAAGCGAGTCTAGAACCAAGCTTTTATCTAACCTTGCAACTCTTTTGCGTACATAAATTCACCTATGAGTATTGTTTTAAAATGAAAAGTGTCATCCATAAATATATGTTGTATACCTTTAGCATCACAAATGTGTACAATTCCAATTTAAAGGTTGTAATGAGGACAAGCATGTTGGATCTTATTGAATATGTTAGGAATGTATAGATCACAAATTATTGTGCCATTTTAAAGTACATTGTTAAGGATCAATTGATCCTTTGTATTTAACTCAAACAATTTTTTACCTAATTTATTATCCAACATAAATGCACATCATAAGTTGAAAAGAAATAAGAACAAGGCCTTCGTATAGTTAAAAGTTGGAACAATTAGGATTACAACTGGTCTTCTATTCTTGGTCTCTCCTTGCTGTATAGTTACAGTGATCTTATATTACATTTAAAAAGCTAAATATATGTTCATTACTAGTTAACTGGCCCATCCTATGGAAGGGTCAAATACACCGACATGTATTAGTTTACCTAAATACAAAACACACGCAACTCGTGTTTTTAACATCAAAATTGTTTGAACGGAAAATACATATGGCCCGTATTTGTCCTAACTAAATATGTGCTCCACCTATATTTAACCCGCTCATCCGAATTGATAAGACTAGTAGCTTAATTTTCATTTGATGCTATGATCCTTGGTTGTTGTATTCAAGTACGAAAATTAAATTCATGTGTAAACAAAAAGTATAAGTATTTACGTGAATTCAAAATATACCTGACTTGTAGTTTTAATGTCAAATTTGTCTGTACTCCAAATACACCTAACCTATATTGCCATAACTGAATATGCATAAGACCCATATTTAACCCGTCCGTTTGAATTTAAAGGTTTAGTAACTTAATTTTCATTTTATACCAGAATCTTTGCTTATTGTACTTGAAGGGCGAAAAAGTAAATTTGTGTACCTTGGTTATTGTACTTGACGGCAACTGAGTAATTTAGTGTGCGAACACAAGGTACGAGCTAGGCAAACTACTGATTAATTATTATATTCAAGGGTGAAATTATAAATTCGTGTGTGAACATAAGCTAATAGACATACAGTGAGACACACTGATGAACATCACAACAATTCAAACAAAATATTCTCTTTTATATGATGAAGGATACTTTGCATCATATTGTCAGATTAAAAAGATAAAAACAGCAAAATATATGTGGAGTGCGTGAACCACCACAAATGAAAATTATGGTCCTTAACCCACTAACATGATATTTGGAGTCCTTAAACCACCAAAAAGTGTGAGTTTAGATCCTCACGGTTGTTATGCCTATAAAGTTGAAAGTTTGCTTTATATCTCTTCGAAATTGAAAGTTCTAATAAATCCTACCACCAATTTAAATGATGATTCACTTTCCTGAGACCAAAATCGCCATACTGAGATCATGACACGCATAAATTAATGTTATACACTAAACAAAGAGCTGCATTCAAGAGAGATTACAAAGTACTCACAGCTTGAACATCAGTTTGGGAGACAATTCGAACTCCATCCCTGTTGACGAGAAGATCCCCATCTTTAAATGTTCCACTTTGAGTTCTACACATGAGAAGAAAAATACCCAAATGAAAAATCCAATAGCCAGAATCCAGTACTGGAAATTGTGGGTTTTTAAAACATTAAAACATACAGAAATGTGGCTAGTGAATCTTCATCGGTCGGAACAGAGAGTCTGAGGTTGAATGCACCGTTATTCATCTGCAGGGACAATGTTGATTGCCAGCTCACAACGAGAGAGAGAGAAAGAGAGAGAGAAATGGTGGAATCTGGGAAGTCGTCCTGAAATAATTTTAATTTACAAGTTGAATTGAATTTTGAGGGAAATTTCGTGGAGGAAGGCTGGAAGAAGCATGGTCACCGCGTCTGCACACTGGAGTGGAGTGAGTTTGGTGGACTAGACTTTGAGATCACTACGCTTTCGTCGCCAATCCATTGTTAACTTCATGACTTGGCCCACTGACTTTTCTCCATTGCAAACTGTCAACAATTTGCAAAAGTATTTATAAAGTTACTCACTGTAATTAACTTTTGCTTATTTTATTTAGAATTATTGGATGATAATACATTGAACTTTAGGGATATAATGCACTAAACCTTTTTTTAGGACTCTAATACACTGAACTTTGAGGGTATTAATGCACTCACACCAATTTAGCTGGTGGTTGACGTGTTGGTTGTCCTACTTTGAGGTATTGTTTTTCTATTTTTCCAAAAAAAATATATTAGTCGTCCTGCTTATGTGTACTTTCTTACACGGCAAAAGTTTTTTCTGAAAAAAATAGAAAAACGACACCTCAAAGTCGGACAACCACCGCGTCAACCACCAGCTGAATTGGTCTGAGTGCGTTTGCCCAATATTCTCAAAGTTCAGTGTATTAGAGTCCAAGGAAAAAGTTTAGTACATTATTGTCCAATATCTCTAAAGTTCAGTGTATTATCATTCAATAATCCTTTTATTTACATTATCTAAAATATTTTATATATTATATAACTAATATTATTTAACTATATGAGACTAGGATGAGAGGTAAGGAGTAGAAAATATTTTGTGTAAAGTAGAATTAAAAGCCAAGTTTGAAGCTAAACCTCACCAAACTCGCTCATGCATTCAATCTCACCACTCTTTTAACAATCAAACCAAACGCAAAACAGTATTGGAAACTGCTTTAATACTAGAAAACACAAATGCCAAAAACACTTTTTTTTTCTTTTTTGTGATTTTTCGTGATTTTTTTCTTTTTTAAAATTTTTGATTTTTCTTTTCTTAGTTCGTGACTGGCAAAATAACTCATACATACTCCCTCCGTTCCATATTATTTGACATATTTCAAAAAATTTCATATGCTAAAGTTTAACTAAAAAGACTACCTACATAATTAAATAACACTATTTTCCAAGGTGTTTTTTCGGATATCAATGTGTAGATAGTGAGAAAATGTGAGTAGGAGTAGTTTTTATTAATTGAAAAAGTAAAAAGTTAACATAATTATTAAAGTTAAAATAATTAAATTAGGTATTGAGAAATGGAAAATGACAATTATTTTGAAACAAAAAATGTTAGTTTAAGTGTCAATTAATGTGGAACGGAGGGAATACAATACTAGACAAGTTTCCAACATCCAACCCAAAATGAACCTACATAATTAGGGAACACATTTGAGATTTTCAATTCACAACATTCTCAAACAAACCAAACCACAAAAGGAAACACAATCAAAACCAACTCATCACACTCCAAACAATGGGTTAAGGGTAGGAAATATGTATTTGACCAAGGCTTAAAATATAGGTTCATCAAAATGGGGTGGTCAAAGGCTAAATAAATGGATAAAAGCTGAAAATCACATATATACAGATGGTTATTTTGTTATGTAGCTATATAAAGTACAAATGAATGCCTCAATTATGTTGTCAATGCACAATGCAAGATGTACTCCCTCACCTCCATATTAATTATCATATATTTGACTGTCACAGTCTTTAATATCACTCTTTGATTGATAATTTTTTGTATAACATTTTATTAATAATAGTAATATTATACTTTTAAGATAGTATTTTTCGTTATGAATCTAATGGTAGTAATCTTATATAACAAGTCATTATATATTTTGAGAAATTTATGGTCAAAATTTTTAAAGTTTGATTGCACAATTTCCAAAGACGACAGTTAATATGGAACAGATGGAGTAAATTCAAAGATATACAAAGCAAGTTCTAAAGATTGCAACTATGGTAGAGTCATGCATGGAAATATGAAACTAATAAAAATGATTAATCATTTTGGTTTAGTGGTCTCACGGGTTGGTGTTCAACAACCAATCTTAGTTCAAAGATGGTTTCACACGCCAAACTCACACCAAAGGATCAAAAGGGGTTATCAATCATCATTATCAAAGTTCAATCCTAAACCAAGAAGTTTCCATAAACTTGCTTCAAATACTTTTATCACAACTGGACCATACAAGATCAAACAAAGTCAAAAGAGAAACCTACCTTGCCTAGTAATCATCACCAGAAGATTTATTCATTAACCTAAGTCTATCCTTTTTTTTTTGTCATTTTTTCAATTTTTTTATTTTCCATTTTTTCCTTTTTTCAGTTTCATTTTTTTAGAAAGCAAAAAAAACTACTCCTATATACAACCTAGATGCAAATGCAAAACCTAGAAATAACAAAAAGAAACTAACAAAAGACAAATAAAAGAAACTAAGACATAAGACCAAAGCAAATGCAACTATATGTGGTTCTATGGATGCAAAATATACACACCAATACAACTATATCATCATTATCTACCAACACCATTCTTATTCAAGCACACGATTTCAAACCAACCCCTTCATACTAGGACACAACATTGTCCTCAATGTAAGCAAGAAGCAATGTGATGGAAGGGGGAGGGGAACAATCCCTCCTCTAGAGGAGGTGGGGGCCAATTTGAAATTTTGGTCTTCACCATTCGTGTTTAGCCGATGAAGAAGAAAACTGTCATTCTTGTCTGACGATGGTCGTCTGTGTGCCGTCACCACTCGTGCCTGGCTAATGAAGAAATCTATCATTCTTGTCTGACGAAGGTCGTTCGCGTCTTGCAGTCACCGTTCATGTCCGGTTGATGAAGAAATAGGTTCTCATTCGTGTCTGGCTGTTGCAGAAGAGGTTGTCATTCTTGTTTAACGATGATCGTTTGTGTCTGGCCGTCACCATTCATGTCTGACATTCGTCATTGATGTTTGGCTACTGCTGAAGAGGTTGTCATTATTGTCTGACGATGGTCGTTTATGTCTGGTCGTCACCATTCGTGTCTAACTGATGAAGAAATAGGTTATCATTCGTGTCTGACATTCACCATTCATGTCTGGCTTATTCTTGAAGAGGTTGTCATTCATGTTTAACAATCGTCATTCATGCTTGGTTGGATTAATCGACTAAAGGTGGAGATTTGTCTCCAAAAGAACTGAAGGTGGAGATTTATCTCCTGGTGAATTGAAGGTGGCATTTTGTTGCCTGTACTGATTTGTGGTTGGACCCCGATTTGTCGAGCTTAGTTCAAAGACTGTAGTGATTTGTCGCTGGCTTGGGTGATATGCAACAATTTTGGTTGACTTTGATAGCTGGAGCAACTTTGGATGACTTAAATGATCCGTAGTAGCTATAACTACTCAGATGACTGTTTTCGTTGATCTGAATGATCTACAACAACTATAGCTGACTTGGTTGATTTGTAACAACTCTAGTTGACTTGGATGATTTGCAATAACTCTGGCTAACTTAGCATGATTTCCAACAACTTTGGCTTGAGGCAATGTTTGTCTTGGAATAATATGATGTTCGAGCTTGGCTAGTCTCCAATGTGTATTCTTGAGTGATGCCGTGACTATGCTTTGCTTGTCTCCCTTTTGCTCAGTTGGCATTAGTTAGCCCTATGTGCCATCATGTTAGTATGCATGCTATTGGTCTACTAGACTTTAACAAATGATGTGGTATTTGAGCTTATGTGATGATGCACTTATGCCTATTAGCTCCATATGTGACATTAATATGAATTTTTGATGCAACCCCTAAATGACTTGGACTTACATGATGATGCATACAAGATGCAACTCTGTATGCAGATAGCCCTTAACCCCAAATATAAGACAATAACTCCCTAAGTGTCAAGGCCAGGTGATATCTTGAACAATTTCAGGACAAGTCATGATAGGTTAAGTTTAGGAGATAGGACATGGAGTTGTCTTGGAACAAGAAGGGACATCGGAGACAAAATGCCTGGATGGATTGCTACTCGTGGTAGCCCACCTCTATTTTCTTGTTATTGCAGGAACGAAAGGCCCGTTGGTAGGATTTGATAATTAGACTAAACAGACAGCGTCCAAGGCCATACTAAGGCATGGTGAGCCCCAGTTGGGCGCATGCTCTGAATGTTACCAAAAATCAGAGACCATGAAGGAGAATGGTGAGGCAACCATCGTGTAATGAGAAGAGTTGTAAGATGATCTCTTGGTGAGAGGTTGCGTTGACTGCTCATGAAGTGTATAGATCCCCTAGTCGTGCGAGTACACTAATTGGTTGTGGGATACAAACCAAGGAGAAAGGATGACAATCTCCTGCCTTTTGGTGGAGTTCTGGGTCGATTGCTCCTAAAACAACGATGAGGTATGGTGCGTCCTCAAGTGGTAGTTTTTTTCCCTACTACCAATAGGATATAAGGGGAGTAGGTGTCTCTTTTGTTCAAGGAAGGGTTGTAATGTCATGTAATACTAAGTTTACTATCTTGGAGATAATATAGAGGTCCGAGTGAGCCCTCACCTTGGTGGTTGCTTTGTAAATGATAACCTTGTTGGTGATTTATTTAAATCGGGTCATGATTACAGGTACTGTTTCCAGTTACTCGACAGTTGGATGTAGTCGACTTCTTGCTCTTGTGGAAGGCCCTCGCTAAGATGTGCTGAGAACGGGCATCGAGTAATGAATCTCATACTTACACTAATGATCAAGTAAAAAAAAAAGCTCTAGGAAGGTAAGATGACATGGACGAATGAAAAGGGACAAGTCAAATGGTAGTCATATGGCTTCACGGAGGGATTTAGCTAAGGGGAGAGTGATGGAATGTGGGTAACGACGGGGGCTTTACTGAGTGAAGCAAGAAATCAGTAAAGATATGGTGGAAAAGGTAAATGGTATACAGGGATGCATGGATGATCATTAGACGAGGTGGTGAACCATTGTAGGAATATATGAGGATCAATGTGTTTGCATTCTTGCATGGAGTCATGGTTGCATGAGTGAGTTGAATCAGGATGTGTGGGTGACTTTGTTAATGCAGAGATGAACCCGTGAACAAGTGTGACGGAGGAGACAATTGATATGTCTTCGATGAGGAGAGATGGTCGAAATGGGTGAACTCGTCTCATAGGAGGGGAGATGGAAAGATGGTGTTTTTGGACATGGAGGGTGATCTAAGTTTGACGAAAAAGAAGGAGAAGGATTCAAAGTGGTAAAGCATGGGAATGCCTTAGTGACCTCGAAATTTAGGGTTTACTCTCCTTTTTCCAAGCCCGTCTCAATGGAGTTTTCGAGCTAGGCTCTCTTTATTCACTTTGTAAAAGACCAAGTTCTTCTATGACGGATGGTTCTCTTAAGTGAATGGCAACAACTGAGCCTTAAGAGGTTCTCCTATGTATCTGATGTGGAATCAGGCTAGTCGTAGTTCATAAGGTGCAACTTTAAACAAATGCCATAAAGAGGGCTTGATAAGGCACGGTTGGTGGATGTGGGTGAACGTTTCGTGAAGGCTTGTATGTAAAGGTTTTGAGCATGTGGCAAGGTGCTTTGAGGCTTCAACAAGTTGAATGCAATGGTTTAAGGATCTGGTGAGGTGTATGGTTATGAAGGTGTAGAGGCCTGGGCAGGTGTGCGGATATGAAGGCTTAGAGGGTAGTTGTGAAGCTTAGGGCTTGTTTGGAGAGAAAAGTGGAATGGGTTGGGTATGGAATTAGAATCCTAGGGGGTTGGGTATGGAATTAGAACCCTGAAATGAAAGTGTTTGGTGAGTAGTGGAATGGAATTAAAACTATAGTCACAGTATTTGTTATAATAATAATAATAATAATAATTATTATTATTATTATTATTATTATTATGAAAATAATAAAATTTTAATAATTATCAATTATTAATTAGTTATTATTATATATTAATTAATAATATTATTACCATAAATTATAAATTATTATTTTTTATTAATTAATAATTATTATCAATGGAAAATAATTAACTATAATAATAATTAATTAATTTTTAATTGTTGACATTTGTGTCAATTAGTAATTTTATTATATTAATTATTAATTATTAAAAATTATAATTATTTATTAATTATTAATAATAATCAATTATTATTAACTAATTATAATAATTACTTATTAATTATTAAAATATATGTTTATTATTAATTATTAATTATTAATTACTAATTTTCATATTACTAAATTACTAATTATTATAAATTAATATTAATTAAAAAATTTAATAATTCAATATTAGTAATAATTATTAGTATTTACATTTATAATAATTATTGTTATTATAATTATTATTAATAATTATAATTATAATTATAATTATAATTATTATTATTATGATTATTATTATTGTTGTTATATTATTATTATAAATTTTTATAATTATTATTAATTAATAATAATAATTATTATTATTAATAATAATTATTAATAATAATAATAATTATTATTATAATTATTATTATGATTATTATTATTTATTATAATTATTATTATTATTATAATTATTATTATTAATTATTAATAAATTTAATTATTATTATTACAAATTAATTATAATTATAATTTATATTTTAATTATTAATTAATAATTAATAAAAATAATTATTAATAATTATAATTATTAATAATAATAATAATATTTATTAATAATTATAATCATAATTATTATAATTATTATTAATTATTAATAATTATAATTATAATTATAATTATAATTATAATAATAATAATAATAATTATTATTATTATTATTATTATTATTATTATTATTATTATTATTATTATTATTGGTTTTGTTGTTGTGAAAGAAAAGGAATAGCCTATTCCCCCCACATTTGGGAGGTTTCTAATCCCCCTATTTGGGAGGGATAGCAAATCCCTAGGGATTGCAATTCCATTCCAGAAACTGCTCTCCAAACAGAAAAAACAGGAACTAGAACCCATTCCTACTCAATTCCATTCCTGTTTTGCTCACCAAATAGGCCCTTAGTGGCATAAGGCTTAAGAACAAGTCGGAAGGTTTATGGGGTTTTTCGATGTGTGTGACTGTTATTTTCACCTTTGGTTTCTCATTCTCCCCCTTTATTTTTTCTTTTTTCTTATTTGCGTTCTTGTGGACATTTTTCCTCGCCGTTCGGGCTTCTGAACGTCCACGTTTGGATTGGGGTGTGATTCGGTGATTTGTGCTTGATAAGTGTTCATAGGGACCATATCACATAAAATAGAATCCTGATACTTGGACCAAATAGAAAGAGTCATGAGAGCTTGCTTCATCACCATGATTTCCCCTTTATCATTCAGCAACTTCAAAGCATAAGGCCTAGGATGTGAAGTCAGAGGTATACCCAGCTTCTCGATAACGTAAGTAGACACCACATTCGTACAACTTCCTCTATCAATGATCAAATTGCAAACCTTCTCGTTTACAACGAGAGTGGAATATCATTTCCTGTTGTGCTTTGTCCACCGAAGCTTCACTCATATGTAGAACCCTCCGCAACACAAGCATTTCACCACGACCGGGAGCTAGTGTGTTAGGAACATCCTCATCCTCATATTCACTACCATCCTCCACTACATACTCCTCATCTTCTTGTGCTACCAACAATTCATTCTCAATTTCTTGCACTTTATGGATAGTCATAGTTCTCCTAGTAGGACAGTCGGCTTGGAAATGACCATATATATCCTTGACATTTGAAACATTTCTTCCCTTCCATCTTCTTAAGTTAGCTCATGGGGGACGGATATGAAATGCCTTTACCCTTGTTAACCCTTGGAGGTGGGGGAGTAGTAGTAGCTCTAGGTGTTTCTTGAGGCTTCAGTGACACCATAAGATTCAGACTTGGGTAAGGAACATACGACCTTTGGAAAGGCCGAGCACTAGCCTTTTCCTTCTTCATTCTCTCGATCTTGTTGGCAATGTTGCACAATTCATCCACTGAATGATACGATTGAATCTCAACCTTCTTGGCGACTGAGGAAGATCGATAATTCATTCAATAACCTCATCAAGATTTGCTAGGGCGACTCTTGGTGGTCACTCTTGATCAAGAGCTACTCGAACTCTTATATATACTCAATCACACTTCTCTTACCTTTTTCAAGGGCGAAGAGCCTCCACAATATATCTTGCTTGTAAGTACTTGGTACGAACTGTTTGTTCATGAGTTTCTTAAGCTTTTCCCATGGAGAAATCTTTCAACGACCGTTCCTATCCCATTGGACCTTTACGCTCTCAAACCATAATGACGCTACCTTAGTCAACTTCAAGCTTGCCACTTTGAAAGTCTTGTCTTCACTATAACCCTTGGCTTCGAATATCTGCTCAACCGATTGAACCCATTCTAAATACTCATCCAAATCAAGAGAATCCTGGAATTCCAGTATGTAACACCCCCAGGTTATTAACCATGAGATTAAGCTAATGATTCACTTAATCTGATGATTAGCGCAGCAGAATTAGCACCCGAGGGTATTACCGCTGCCCACGGAAGTGGACAAGGCTAAACTCTATCCCAAGCACACATACCATAACATAAGTTCAACTTAAAAACACCGTAAATCCTCATTATACAAACTTAAATTTAAAAAATTCCTAAAAAATAAACTCATAGCCCAATATCATACATAACCTTTATTATAACAAGTGTCCTTCATTTGAATCAATTGGCTCTCAAATCACCTTTGTCATCTTACGCGGCCTAGGGGTTCGTCCTTCTGATGCCTTGCCGTCACCCTTAATTAGATTCCCTAAAAACAAAAACAGAACACTTCGAAGTGTGAGATAAACTCAGTACGTACACCGGTATAATGTAAGAATCATTTCAAATTTATTTTAATTAACTAGTGCGATTCCAACACAATTAAAACAACATAAGAACGGATAAACAACAATGAGTAGTAGCATAACTTACATAACAGTCGTAGCTTAACTTGTACTTGAAAATCATAGCTTAAGTGAAACCAAACATGAGAATTCTTTCCTCTAACTTAATATACTATAGTTTAGAAGGAACTTAAATCATACCTGACTCGACTCATATCATAAACCGAGACTTACTTTTTGTGTAAAATCATAACTCGGCTTAAACTACACTTGTGAACACTTTGCTTTAAACATAAATGTTAAAATGTGTTTCATAAAGTCCCAAATTTAATTGGTGGTGAGTTATAAAATTGATTCCATTGGCATTGTAAAATATTTAGAATTTGGTCATGTGAATCTAATGGCCATTTTTGGTGGTTTCAAGAGGTTATTGTTTTTTAAGCAGTAAAAGTAACATGTTATGGTGTTACATGAGCCTAAATTGCTACTATAAATAGGGGTGCCACAAGCCCTGTTAGTTCACCAACAAAAATACAAACACAAAAAGTATTTGTGTCAAGAGTTGAGAATTATTCAACCTTGTTCATCAATTGAGAGAAAAATAGAGAGAGAGAGTAGTCTCACCAATTTTTCCAGTATTCCACTATTGTATCCCTAGAGAGTTGTGAGTTGAGAGTTAGAGAGATTAAATTGTATCTCCATTGTTGGTCATATCACACCTTGTGATAGTGATCGTTTTTGTACTCCTCCTTTCTGATGGTAGATTACTTTCTGGCTGCCGCAGTCCGTGGGTTTTTCTCCGAGTTCTTCGGTTTCCCACGTAAATCTTGGTGTTGTTATTTTCGCAGTTTTTATTTCCATTCCTAATTTTATCGTAATCTCCGTCATCTCTCTATTTGCTTCCGCTATTATCTGCAACTTATAGGTTAACCTACTCTAAATATTTTTTACAAGTGGTATCAGAGCACTAGTTGAGATGACTTCAGTTAAGAAGAGTGAGATTCCAAAATATGATGGAGCGAGGAGTTTTACGATGTGGAGGCTGCAGATGAATGCAGTCCTCGTACAACACGGTTTATGGGACGTGATTGAGTACCCTGGCATGAAGTTTGACACATCGATGTCTGATGAAGAGTTTGCAACACTGCAGAATGAGATTAAAGGTGGCTTAAGTGCAAGAGAGTGGAAGAAGATGGAAGATAAGGCATTGGCGGATATACAGTTGTGTTTGAGGAACACATTCAGAGAGAGGTTATGGAGATTAACCAACCGAGAGTGCTCTAGGCCAAACTGGAGGAGCTGTATATGTCAAAAAGCCTAGCCAACAAATGCCGCATGATGGAAAAGCTCTACAGGCTAAAAATGCCCACAAGTACTTCTATACGAGCACATCTGGCTGAATTTGATTATATTATTACTGACTTAGAGTCAATGGATGTGAAACATACTAATGGGGAAAAGGCTTTACATTTAGTTTTGTCCCTACCTATATCACATAAACAATTTAAGGAGATCATGTTGTATGGGAATCGTAGTGTCCTTAAGCTTAGTGATGTCAAAGCTAGTCAGCTGTCTAAGGAGAAGATGGATAATAACGATGATGAGGTCATGAGGCCTTGAATATAAGGGGAAGGGGCAATGAACGCAAGGGAAATAGGTCTAGAGGGAAGTCTAAACACTGTTCTAAGTCTAGGAATTCTCATAGAAACAAGAATTGCAATTATTGTGGCAAAAAGGGTCATGTGGAGAGTGCTTGTTGGGCTAAAGAGAGAGACCACAAGCAGGGTAGTAAAGATAACCATACTAAACCTGGTACCGCAAATGTAGTTGAGTTTGAGTTAGAAGCAGAAGGGTTTATAGCGGATGATGCCTTGGTCACTACCTTGGGTAGAGTGGTGGGAGATGAGTGGGTTCTTGATACAGGTTGTACCTACCACATGTGTCCTCATAGGGACTAGTTTGACACAGATGAAACTGTTGATTCAGGTGTCGTGGTTATGGGTAACGACACAGCCTGCAAGGTTGCAGGAATTGGTAGTGTCAAGATCAGAACTCATGATGGTACCATAAGAGGCTTGAAAAAGGTTCGCCATATCCCTAGCATGGCTCGTAATTTGATATCTTTGGGTACTCTTGAGGCTAACGGTTGCAGGTACATTGGTGAGAATGGTGTCCTGAAGGTTTGCAGGGATGCCATGGTTCTTATGAAGGGAACTAGAAAGGGAAGTCTTTACACATCGTAGGGGTCTACAGTAATAGGAACTGCAGCAATGATTTCTAGTCTTGATGAGGCCGCCATTACAAAGTTGTGGCATATGAGATTGTGCCACATGGGAAAGAGGGGGATGTCAATACTCAACAAAAGAGGTTGCTTCGAGGGTGCACGATTGACAAGTTGGAGTTTTGTGACCACTGTGTCTATGGGAAACAGAAGATGGTCAGTTTTTCGAAGGCCAAGCATACAACAACAGGGGTTCTTGACTACATTCACTCAGATTTGTGAGGACCTGCTAGGGTGCCATCTTTGGCAGGAAAGCGTTACATGTTGACATTCGTTGACGACTTCTCTAGGAAGACTGGGTTTACTTCCTACGTCAGAAGAATGAGACATTCTCCTACTTCAAAAAGTTTAAGGCTTTGGTGGAGAATCAGACAGGTAGAAAAATCAAGAAGCTCAGGACTGATAATGGGTTGGAGTTTGTTAATTCGAAGTTTACTGAGTTCTGCGAGGAGCATGGGATTGCTAGGCATAGAACCTTGGTTGGCAAACATTAGCAGAATGGTGTTGCGAAGAGGATCAACAGGACACTCCTTGAGAAAGCTCGTTGTATGTTTTCCAATGCAGGGCTTTGGAAGAGCAGATCATTCTAGGCAGAGGCCATTGCTACTGTTTGCTATCTACTGAACATATCACCTCACTCCTATATTGACTTCCAGATTCCAGAGGAAGTTTGGTCAGGTAATCTAGTTAATTATTCTGTTTTGAGAGTATTTAGATGTCCTGTATATGCCCATGTGAATGAGGGGAAGCTGTCTCCCAAGGATGTTAAATGCATGTTTCTAGGTTATGGGTCTAAGTCTAAGGGATATCGCATGTGGTGTCCAAACTTGAAGAAAGTCATACAGTCTAGAGATGTAGCCTTTAATGAGAATGCAATGTTATCTGGGATGGAATCTAATGTTACTTCTGATGGTGCAGGCAATCAGAAGAAGGATGATGAGAGAGTTGAGTTCGAGGTGGAGCAGGTTGGAGCTCAAGGTGGAGCTACTGAGACTCCCAACCAGGAGCAGGTTGTTGATTCTATTCCTGAAATAGTTCAGGTTAATCAAAGTGAGATTGAGACTACAGTTGATGTTCCTCATGAAGAGGAAGTGAGGTGCATAGCTAGAGATCGTCTCAGGAGGGAGATCAGGAGGCCATCTAGATATAATGATGAAGAAGATGATGCCATGATAGCTTATGCATTGAATGTTTCAGAAGATACTCCTGAAGGTGCAGAGCCTTCTACCTATCGAGAGGCCATCTCTAGTCCAACTGCCTCAAACTAGATAGGAGCAATGCAAGAGGAGATGGAAAGTTTACAAAAACATGAAACTTGGGAGCGATGTGAGTTGCCTAAAGGGTGACGGGCTCTTACTACTAAATGGGTTGAAATAACCCTAGAGGGGGTGTGATTAGGGTTATGAAAAATTTCTGCACTTTAAACAGCACAACCAAGTTAAATAACACTTTTAGATACTGAAAATAACTTCTTTATTATTGAATAAAAGTGCTTAAGGAGGAGGTTACAACTCGGCTGGGAAGAGGATTGTGAGGTCCTCAGCACAGCTTACAAAGGCAGAAGACTGGGTAGCTGTCTTCTGATCTTGAGGCATCACAGAAGAGGCGATTTCACATAGTGACCTCACTTGACTGAAGATCACTGAACTCAAATGTTTATACGACCTTATAAGGTCCTCACCAGCTAGATCCCTGGTTACTACACTCGCCACAAATCAAATGTGGTTACACTCAGAATTAACACAATTCCTACACTTAGAGTTTTCTTTCACAAAACTCCTACAACTGATTTTCTTCCTTGGAAATCGATTTATGTAAAGAGAATCACTTCTCTTATTTATATTGAACTCCTCAACGACTTCCTATAGTTGCCTTGTTTGCTTCTTGATTCTTTCCAGTTTTGTGTTGGTTCTGATTTGGCAAGTATCTTCATTGAGGTGAACGTTGCAATGAAGATTTGTTTCCTTTTTCTGACTTGATCTTCATGAGTTGTCTTGCCATGCTTTTCCTTCCTTTTCGTTTGACGCCTGATAAGGAAATGAGAACGATTACAATCATAGCTTTAAAAAGGAGGAAAGATATAGGATAAGGATATGTTTGATACTTCCCTTAAGTGGCTAGATGATCTTTCAAACAAAATAGCATGGTGCTGATAGTTGATGTCCTCACAGATGTTTGCGCTGAGGTCCTCATGGTTGGTTGAGTTTCTTCAATCTCCCCCTTTTTGTTTGAAAGACAAAATATCCAAGAGAGTTCTATACAGACACTAATAGTAGAAATGACAGAGAAGACAACATCATAGAAGATAACATATGCATATAACCATAGCCACAGGTTTTAGTGATTGTTGCAATTACAGACCAACCAAGATATCATCTCCCCCTTTTTGTCTTTCGGACAAGAAGGAAACGGGAGAGTACAAAAAAATGTGTGGCCAAAAAGTGCACAAAATAGAGTTCATAGTTTAAAACAGAGTTCATAGCTTTTGAAGGGGGAGTGGGGAATCACTCTTGGGGAGGGGGATCGACAGAGGGGACATCATCAGTAGCCTCGGCAGTAGGAACATGCGGGGATGAGCAAGGTCCCAAGAGAGTCTCTGCTTGCTGGCCTAGAGACTGCAAGGTTGAACAGACAGCAGTGGTGGCCTCAAGACTAACTTGGAGAGCACGGTGGAGGTCCTGGATAGAGGACAGCTCAGCCTTCAGGGTTTGAACATCGGCATGGAGGATGTCCTGCTGAGATTGCATAGGGAGGGAGACCTCGGTTGTTGATGGAGCAGAGGATGAGGCTGGAAGAGGCTGGAGGTCATCAAAGTGCATCCAGTGACCGTTGGAGTATGGACGATACCCAAGAGATTCAAGGACAGAGGTGTTGATGGTGGAGATAGTGATTGGAGTTTTGTCCTCTTCGGGGAGAGGGACATTGAACTTCCTAAATACATGATTGAGGAGGTTAGAGTAGGGAAGAGAACCGGAGGAACTGGAGCCAACTTTGACAATGTGTTGGAGAATAACCTCTCCCATGTCAGGGTGATGGTCATTGAGGATGTTCAGGAGAAAGGCGGCACATGGCTCATTAATAGTCTCCTTGGAGGTGCCCCATAGGAAGGATGGTTCGAACAAGAATGAAGTAGAGACAGCGGGCTTCAGAATAGAGGTTAGTATACTGAGGATATTTGGTGGTGGATGGTTTACCAAATGCTTTGAGGAGTTCAAGACGAGCGTCTTTGATATCGGTGAGGGTAGGTTTAGAGAGGTCGGTAGAAATGCCTAGGATGTGCTCAATGTTGAGGGGGGATAAGTGAATTTCCCTTCCAGACACAGAGGTTTTATAGATTGGTTTAGAAGATTTGGGGGAATTGTTCTTGAGATTGGCATAAAACTAAAAAACAAGATTGGCGTAGCAGAAATCGTCGGCATGAAATAGAATGTCACAGCCAAGTGAGAATAGAGTGGGGAGAAAAGTGAATTTGGTACCTTGGAGGTTGTCGAGATCCACTCTGTCACAGTGGAGAAGAGGACGCTGTTTCATGGACTCCAACCGTTTCCGGAAGGCTTCCATGGAGTCGGCAGTGACAGGAGATGGCCAAGGGATGATGGCTAACTCGTCAGTGGAGGAGTTAGTGGAGTCGGTGTCTTGAGATGCAGGAGGTTTACTAGAGCGGAGTCGCTTTGCAACACTGGAAGGGGCGGCTGGTTTAGAGGAGCGCTTCGTCATTGTTGAAGAGAAGAGTTTTCTGGAAGAGGGAAGAGAAGGAAAGAGAGGGGTAACTGTAAAAAGTGAAAAGGGGAAAGGGAGTGAAATAAATAGAAGAGGGAAGAGGAGGAGAGAAGCGAGGTGGTTGGGAAAGAATTGATGAGATGGGACGGTTAAATTAGAAGAGGGAGTAATTATGGAAGAAGATGGACGTCATTGGGAAAGTAAAAAAATTTGGAAAGGGATTTGAAATCTGGATCGAAAAGACACAAGAGAAGAGAGAGAGAGAAAGAGAAGATTTGAAATTGGTTTTAAAAATGGCAGTTTTGAAGACCAGTTTTAAATTCGGAAAATAAAAAATTCAACTCCTGAGCCACATATGGAAGATGTGATCAGATAGTTGATAAGGCCAATTTTAATATGTGGGGACGATGGGAATTTGAGCAAGCTGATGAGGACATCAGTCGTTCAAGGAGAGGAGGGGAAACATACCTGTGAGGACAATGGACTCCCCCTCAACGTCTGCATGGGAAGTGGAGGTCCTCAGGGTGATGACTCCCCCTCAACAGATGCCTCTGTGATTAAGGGTTGAGGTGCAGCAGTCCAAGTTCTCAACGAATGTAGGAGAACTGTTCTTTAGGTAGAGGCTTGGTGAAGATGTCAGCCAATTGATGTTGAGTGGGAACAAATTCAAGGCAGATGTGGCCTTTTTCAACATGATCACGGATGAAAGATGACGAATCTCAATGTGTTTGGTCCGTGAGTGTTGCACTAGATTTTTGGTGATCTGAATGGCACTCATGTTATCACACTTTATGGGAACGTTGGTGAGGTGGAGGCCGAGGTCCTCAAGTTGATGTGTGATCCATAGGATTTGGGCGCAGTATGATCCGGCAGCCACATATTCGGCCTCAGCAGTGGAGAGAGCCACTGAGGTTTGTTTCTTGGATTGCCAGGAGACTAGAGAGGCTCCAGGTAGTTGACATCCTCCTGTGGTGCTTTTTCTATCAACTTTGTAACCGGCAAAATCCGCATCGGTGTAACCACAGAGATGGAGGTCAGGTTGTCGAGGGTACCAAAGGCGTAATTTTTTGGTTCCTGCAAGATAACGCAAAATTCTCTTGACACCAGAGAGGTGAGATTCTTTTGGAGCGCTTTGAAAGCGCGCACATAAACAAACGCTAAACATAATATCAGGACGGCTAGCAGCAAGATAGAGGAGGGATCCAATCATACCTCTATATAGTTTTTCAGAGATTGGTTTACCTGTGAGGTTTGAATCAAGTTTGAGAGTGGAGGACATCGGAGTTGATGAATGCTTGAGGTGGTCAAGCTAATACTTCTTGAGCAATTCCGAGATGTACTTGCTTTGATTCAGAAAGATGCTGTCTTGTGATTGCTTGATTTGGAGGCCAAGAAAGAATGGTAATTCTCCGACGAGGCTCATTTCAAATTTAGCACTCATGAGATGAGAGAATTCGTCAACAAGAGAATCATGTGAGGCACCAAAGATGATGTCATCAACATAGATTTGTGCAATGATGAAATCTCCATTCTTTTCTTTGATGAAAAGAGTCTTGTCTACTTTACCTCGTTTGAAGCTATTCTGAAGAAGAAACTTGCTGAGGCGGTCATACCAAGCTCTTAGAGCTTGTTTCAGTCCATAGAGTGCCTTATGCAGACGAAAGACATGATCCTGATGGTGGATGTCTTCAAAACCTGGTGGTTGCTCAACATAGACTTCTTCAATGAGGTCACCATTGAGGAAGGCACTTTTAACATCCATTTGATGGAGCTTGATTTTTTGGATGATGCAAAGCCGAGGAGAATCCTGATGGCCTCCAGACGAGCGACTGGAGCAAAGGTCCCATCATAGTCGATGCCTTCTTCTTGATTGTATCCTTTAGCAACCAACCTTGCCTTGTTTCTGGTGATAGAGCCTGTTTCATCCAGTTTGTTGCGGAAGACCCATTTAACACCTATGACTGGATGATGATGAGGTCTGGGAACTAGGGACCAAACTTTACTTCGTTCAAACTGGTTTAGTTCTTCTTGCATGGCATTGATCCAGCTGGGATCCATCAAGGCCTCATTGTGGTGTTTCGGCTCAATCTGCGAGACAAAGGCGTTAAAGGCACAAAAATTTCTTAATGAGGATCTTGTACGGATACATGTGGTGATGTCTGAGAGGAGATTATCAGCTGGATGAGCTGCTTTAAACTTGTAAGAGATCTCCGGTGCTGGTGAAGCTTGAGGTGGGGGCTCTTGAGAAGATGAGGCATGAGGTGAGGGTGCAGCTTCAGGAGGTGGTGATGCAGCCTCAGGAGATGGTGATGCAGCCTCAGGAAGAGGTGATGCAGCCTCAAGAGGTGGCGATGCAACCTCAGTAGTGGGAAGCTCAGGAGGTGTCTCATCGTCACTATCATTCACAGGAGGGCGCAAAACCGCTTGACTTAATGAGGTAGCCTCATCAAAGATAACATGGTTGCTTTCTTCGACAGACCTTGAGTGTTTGAAATAGATTCTGTATGCTTTGCTGGTAGAGGAATATCCAACAAAAATTTCTTCCTCGCTTCGAGCATCAAACTTACTTGTTGGTTTCTTTCTATTGATGTGAACAAAGCATTTGCAGCCGAGGACCTTGAGATGGCTGATGCTTGGCTTCTTCCCTTTGAGTAGTTCATAAGGGGTCTTTTTCAAAATGGACCGAATGGTGCACCGATTTAGAATATAGTTTGGTGCATTGATGATCTCTGCCCAGAGGAATTTTGGAAGATTGTTGTCGCATATAATTGTTCTTGTCATGTCCTCCAATGTGCGATTTTTCCTCTCAACAACTCCATTTTGTTGAGGGGTTCTTGGAGCGGAAAAGTTGTGAGTGATTCCCATTTCGGCACAAAATGCTCTAAACATATCTTTGTTATCGAACTCCCTGCTATGAATGTCCTTATTGCTTTGACAGAGTTTCCTGTGAGGACCTTGAGTTGCTTGTAGAGTTTTGAGAAGTGCGTAAAAGCTTCTGTTTTGCTTTTCAAAAAGAACACCCAGGTAAATCTTGAAAAATCATCTATAATAACAAGAATATATGAACTTCCACCTAGACTTTTATAGGGAATGGGACCACAGAGGTCCAAATGGAGGAGATCAAGACATTTTGAGGTGGTCACAGACTTGATAGGTTTAAAAGATGTTCGTGTTTGTTTGCCTTTGGCGCATGCATCACAAACCCGATCTTTCTCATATTTATGAGGCGGGAGACCTCGGACAAGGTCTGACTTATGCAACTTTTGTAATGTTTTCATGCTAACATGACCTAGCGTCGATTCCATAACCATGTTTCCTCAGTGCCAGCCTTAAGGCAGGAGAGGTCCTCAAAGGATTCACTTAGATCTATAACATACACATTGTTCATACGATGACCAACGCAATATGACTTGATGTGACTCTGTAGACACTACACATTTATTTCTATCAAAGCTGACTCTATTACCTTTATCACAAAACTGAGATATACTAAACAAATTATGTTCTAGACCCTCTACTAGATATACATCATGCAAGGAATTGTTGAGGTCCTTACCGACCTTCCCAATGCCGAGGATCTTGCCTTGGCTTTTGTCTCCAAATGTAACTTTCCCGGTTTTGCTGGTTTTCAGTTCGTAAAACTTGGTTGGATCTCCGGTCATGTGACGAGAACAACCGCTGTCCAAATACCATAGGTCGCTGTGAGTTTTGAGGCATACGTGCATCAGAGGACATTATACCTTTCTTGGATTTTAACAGACAAGTTGCATCATTAGGTCTGGGGATCCAGATTTCACCAACTTGAAAAAACTTAGAGGCCTTAAGTGAATTTGGGAGTTTGTCTCGAGAGGTTTTTGGAGCATGAGTTATGGGAGAGGTTTTCGGAGAAGGCTTTGAGGTCATTTGAGGGTGAGCTTTAGGACAGTTTTTGTGATGTTGCTTTCTGTGAAGGATCAGTTTAGGAGTATGGAGGAGAGGTCCTCTTGGAGAATGGTTTGTTGAGTAGTTAGCTCGAGGTTGGAAGGGAGGAGATGTAAAGGCCAATTTATTGTTATAGGGATGAGAAGCGGTGACTGCCTCATTGGATAGTTGGGTAATGGTCTTATAGCAGTCTTTGACCTCAAGGGATAGTCTGTTGCTTTCTATGAAGAGGAGGTCATTTTGAGAGTTTAGGTTATTATTGGCCTCACTGAGACTTTGAACATGCTGGGTAAGACACTTGACCCTTTCAATCAATGATTTGGAATATTTAAACAGATGCAAGAATTTATGATCGAGATGTAAAGGTGAGAGATTTAGGAGGTCATCAATGTTTACCTCTTCTTGGTGTGAGGATGTTTCTGGTTCCTCATTCATTTGAGTCATCAGGCAGACATTTGCAACCTCATCAAGATCGCTGTTATCCTCACTTGAGTCACTGCCACTCCACGTTGCAAGCATAACTTTACGTTGTTGTGGTCTGGGCCTCATGATTCTTTTATCTCTATTCTTTCTCGCATGAGGGTAGTCTTTGATCAAGTGCTCAGTGCTGCCACAACTATAACAAGCGAAGGGATCAGATTCATCTTTCATAGAGGCCTTACCTTTTGGTTTTCTGTATTGTCCATCCTTGAGGTAGCCTCGAAAGGTTGGATTTTTCTTGTATAGTTTTCTGAAGCCTCTTGCCAGCATAGCCGTTGTATCTTCTTCATCCTCATCTGATTCCTCATAAGAATCCTTGGCTGCTTTGAGGGCAACTCCTTTAGGCTCTGTGAGGTCACTCAATTGGATCTCATGGGCCAACAATTTCCCTATGAGTTCTTCTAGCTTGAGGACTTTCAGGTTTTGCGTTTCTTCTATGGCTGTGACTTTTGGTCCCCACTTTCTCCTTGGCAAACATCTAAGGATCTTTCTGACTTGTTCCTCACTGGAGTAGTTCTTTCCAAGTGACTTGAGGTTGTTAGCAATACTGCTAAATCTCTTGTACATTTCTTCAATGGATTCTTCTTCTTCCATTTTGAAAGCCTCATATTTCTGAACAAGAATGTCCAGTTTGATGTCTTTAACTTGACTTGTACCTTCATATGAGGTGACTAAGTATTCCCGAACCTGTTTGGCATTTTCACAGTTAGAGACACGTTCAAAATCATTTGGATTTAAACTGCAATACAACAAATTTAAAGCCCGAATATTTTTTCCCAATGAGGTGAGCTCATCGGCTGTCATCTCAGATCTTTCTTTTGGGACATCCTGGTTTGCAGCATTCTTCTTTGCGGGGGTAGGAAAATTCCCTTCAGTGATAATGATCTAGAGGTCCTCATCTTGGTCTCTGAGGAAGATCTCCATTTATCTTTTCCACATTCTATAGTTTTCTCCAGTGAGAAGACGTGCCCTTGTCCATGAGCGACCTTGAGGAGCTTCGGTTGTGTTGAGGCTGGCCATGATCTTTTCCACGAGTTGTTAGACTCTTTAGATCTGTGGACTTGCTCTGATACCAATTGAAATAACCCTAGAGGGGGGGTGATTAGGGTTATGAAAAATTTCTGCACTTTAAACAACACAACCAAGTTAAATAGCACTTTTAGATACTGAAAATAACTTCTTTATTATTGAATAAAAGTGCTTACGGAGGAGGTTACAACTCGGCTGGGAAGAGGATTGTGAGGTCATCAGCATAGCTTACAAAGGTAGAAGACTGGGTAGCTGTCTTCTGATCTTGAGGCCTCACAGAAGAGGCGATTTCACACAGTGACCTCACTTGACAGAAGATCACTGAACTCAAATGTTTATACGACCTTATAAGGTCCTCACCAGCTAGATCCCGGGTTACTACACTCGCCACAAATTAAATGTAGTTACACTCAGAATTAACACAATTCCTACACTCAGACTTTTCTTTCACAAAACTCCTACAACTGATTTTCTTCCTTGGAAATCGATTTATGTAAAGAGAATCACTTCTCTTATTTATATTGAACTCCTCAATGACTTCCTACAGTTGCCTTGTTTGCTTCTTGATTCTTTCCAGTTTTGTGTAGGTTCTGATTTGGCAAGTATCTTCATTGAGGTGAACGTTGCGATGAAGATTTGTTTCCTTTTTCTGACTTGATCTTCATGAGTTGTCTTGCCATTCTTTTCCTTCCTTTTCGTTTGACGCCTGATAAGGAAATGAGAACGATTACAATCATAGCTTTAAAAAGGAGGAAAGATATAGGATAAGGATATGTTTGATACTTCCCTTAAGTGGCTGGATGATCTTTCAAACAAAATAGCATGGTGCTGATGGTTGAGGTCCTCACAGATGTTTGCGCTGAGGTCCTCATAGTTGGTTGAGTTTCTTCAATTGATGATATCTTGGTTGGTCTGTAATTGCAATAATCACTAAAACCTGTGGCTATGGTTATATGCATATGCTATCTTCTATGATGTTGCCTTCTCTGTCATTTCTACTATTAGTGTCTGTGTAGAACTATCTTGGATATTTTGTCTTTCAAACAAAAAGGGGGAGATTAAAGAAACTCAACCAACCATGAGGACCTCAGTGCAAACATCTGTGAGGACCTCAACCATCAACACCATGCTATTTTGTTTGAAAGATCATCCAGCCACTTAAGGGAAGTATCAAACATATCCTTATCCTATATCTTTCCTCCTTTTTAAAGCTATGATTGTAATCATTCTCATTTCCTTATCAGGCATCAAACGAAAATGAAGGAAAAGCATGGCAAGACAACTCATGAAGATCAAGTCAGAAAAAGGAAACAAATCTTCATCGCAACGTTCACCTCAATGAAGATACTTGCCAAATCAGAACCTACACAAAGCTGGAAAGAATCAAGAAGCAAACAAGGCAACTGTAGGAAGTCGTTGAGGAGTTCAATATAAATAAGAGAAGTGATTCTCTTTACATAAATCGATTTCGAAGGAAGAAAATCAGTTGTAGCAGTTTTGTGAAAGAAAACTCTGAGTGTAAGAATTGTGTAAATTCTGAGTGTGACCACAATTGATTTGTGGCGTGTTTAGTAACCAAAGATCTAGCTGGTGAGGACCTCATAAGGTCGTAAACACATTTGAGTTTAGTGATCTTCTGTCAAGTGAGGTCACTGTGTGAAATCGCCTCTTCTGAGGTTCAAGATCGAAGACACCGCCATCTTCTCGCTTAAGTTGTGCTGAGGACCTCACATTCCTCTTCCAAGCCGAGTTGTAACCTCCTCCTTAAGCACTTTTGTTCAATAATAAAGAAGTTATTTTCAGTATCTAAAAGTGCTATTTAACTTGGTTGTGTTGTTTAAAGTGCAGAATTTTTTCATAACACTAATCACCCCCCCTCTAGGGTTATTTCATGGGTGTACAAGAAAAAAGAAGGTATCCCTAGTATTGAGAGTGCAAGGTGGAAAGCCAGATTGGTGGTTAGAGGTTGCAACCAGAGAGAAGGGATTGACTATAATGAGGTGTTCTCGCCAGTTGTGAGGCATACATCGATCCGTACCTTGCTTGCCTTCGTTGCTCTATTTGACTTGGAGTTGGAGCAACTTGATGTGAAGACAACTTTCCTTCAAGGCGAGTTGGAGGAGAAAATCTACATGAGGCAACCAGAGAGTCTCACTATCCCTAGTAAAGAGGGACAAGTGTACAGATTGAGAAAGTCCTTGTATGGATTGAAGCATACACCTAGGGAGTGGTATAAAAGGTTTGATACCTTTATGGTAGGACAAGGGTACACAAGGAGTCAATATGACAAGTGTGTGTACTTCAGACAGTTTGAGAATGAGTCCTTTATTTGGTTACTGTTGTATGTTGATGACATATTGATTGCATCCAGGGACATGTCTTTGATCAGGAAGTTGAAATCTCAACTCAACCAGGAGTTTGAGATGAAGGACCTCGGGCCAACTAAGAAGATTTTGGGTATGGATATACAGAGAGATAGAAAGGCAGGGAAGTTGTTCCTGTCTCAGCAAAGGTATCTTGAGAAAATGTTGGACATGTTCAACATGAGAAACTATAAGGCAGTAATTTCAACTCCATTAGCTGCTCATTTCAAGTTATCTGGTGAGTTATGTCCTAAGTCTGATTTAAAGATGAAAAAGATGTCTAATGTTCCATATGCTAGTGCACTTGGTAGTTTGATGTATGCTATGGTTTGCACTAGACCTGACCTATCCGATGCAGTTAGCGTGGTGAGTAGATATATGCAAAATCCAGGAAAGGAGCATTGGTAAGGTGTGAAGTGGATCCTTCGTTATGTCAAGGGTACTATTGATAAGGGCATCATATATGATAGAGGCAGTGCTGCAACGTCTAATGTTGCTGGTTTTATGGATGCTGACTATGGTGGAGATTTGGATAGGAGACGCTCAATTTCAAGGTATGTGTTCACTTTCTGTGGAGATGTAGTATCTAGGAAGGGTTTTTTGCATTTTGGACCCCAAATTTTAGGGGTATTTATATTCTAAAACCTTGGTTTTCAACTTTAACTTTTTGGACCCTAAAGTTTGTAGGCTGAAAAAAAGGACCTAAAGTTTGTAAGGTGAAAGAAAAGCCCGTTTCCCGTTTTTCTTTTTCTTTTCATGTTTGAATTTCTCTCCCGATTGACATCAAACTTCAAGACTAAGGTTAAAACCGATATTAAAGTTATAATAAACCTCTTTCATTCATGTTGGAGTTACTTAAAATCATGTACTCAGGCGTCTAAGTAGCCCCAACATAAATAAGAGAGGTCTATTATAGCTTCAATATTAGTTTTAACCATAGTCCTGAGGTTTGACGTCAATTGGGAGATAAATTCAAACATGGGAGGAAAATAAAGAATGAGACAAGGGTCTTTTTCTTCAGTCCACAAACTTTAAGGTCCTTTTTTATTCAGCCTACAAACTTTAGGGTCTAAAAAATTAATGTTGAAAACCAAGGGTTCAGAATATAAATACCCCTAAAGTTCGGGGTCCAAAATGCAAAAAACCCATCCTGGAAGGCTTCACTACTTCAGCCTTATGCCATCGAGGTCAATATATTGCGCCATCGAGGAGTGATGGAGGCTATTTGGTTGAGGGGTTTGGTCATGGAGCTTGGTGTGCCACAAGGTGAAACCGTGGTTTATTCAAATAGTCAGAGTGTTATCCATCAAACAAGGAGCGATGCTTACCATTCGAAGACCAAACATATTAGCGTCAGGTATCAATTCATCAGAGATACAGTTGCTGTAGGTGACATTGTGGTGAAGAAAGTTCATACAGCTGAAAATCTTGCAGATATATGAACCAAACTTTATCTATTGCTAAGTTCAATCATTGCTTGGACTTAGTTGGAGTTTGTAGTATATGAGAGCCCTTTGGGGCCACACCCTGCGGAGGGGCGTTTTTTTTTCCGGCGGTGGTGAAGGTACTTATCCGGACATAGGAGTTGGGTTTTCTGGTCGAAGGTGGAGATTGTTAAAATGTGTTCCATAAAATCACAAATTTAATTGGTGGTGAGTTATAAAATTGATTTATTTGGCGTTGCAAAATATTTAGAATTTGGCCATGTGAATCTAATGGCCATTTTTGGTGGTTTCAAGAGGTTATCTTTTTTTACGTATTAAAAGTAACATGTTATGGTGTTACATGAGCCTAAATTGCTACTATAAATAGGGGTTCCACAAGCCTTGTTGATTCACAACCAAAAATACGAACACAAAAATATGTGTCAAGAGTTGAGGATTATTCAACCTTGTTCATCAATTGAGAGAAAAATTGAGAAAGAGAGTAGTTTCACCAGTTTTTCCAATATTCCACCATTGTATCCCTAGAGAGTTGTGAGTTGAGAGTTAGAGAGATTAAATTGTATCTCCATTGTTGGTCATATCACACCTTGTGATAGTGATCGTTTTTGTACTCCTCCTTTCTGATGGTAGATTACTTTCTGGCTGCCGCAGTCCGTGGGTTTTTCTCCGAGTTCTTCGGTTTCCCACGTAAATCTTGGTGTTGTTATTTTCGCAGTTTTTATTTCCATTCCTAATTTTGTTGTAATCAACGTCATCTCTCTATTTGCTTCCGCTATTATCTGCAACTAGTAGGCTAACCTACTATGAATATCTTTTACAATAAATGAAACATAACTTAGGACTATCATATGACTTGCATGTAAAACTTGACATAATCATACTTAACTCACAACATAAAACTTGACTTGACTTTAAATTTCTAAAAACATGAATTATAAACCCTGACATATGATTCGTAAATCTTACTTTAACCCAAATAACTTGATAACCTATCTACTTAAGATAGGTTGCTGTATTACTATCCTGAAGGTCCCCTTCTTGCGATCATCGGCTAAGCCTCCGTATGCGCATATACTTGGACTGATCGGGAGATCCGGATGGTGGATATTATCATGTACTGGCTAGATTTCCATGGGTGCACTTTATGGCACGAATTATCCTGATGTGCATTAAGGCACGATTAACATGGTGTGCCCTAAGGCACAGTTTCCCTAGTGTGCACTAAGGCATGATTAACATGGTGTGCACTAAGGCATGGTTTCCTTGGTGTGCACTGAGGCACGGTTAACATGGTGTGCAATAAGGCACAGTTTCCTTGGTGTACACTAAGGCACAGTTAACATCGGCGGGGCCTTCATCTATGTGGGCAAAACTTGAAACCGTACTTGTTTAAGCCTTGTCATAACTAGGTTCAAATATATAATTTATCCATAACTTAAATTATCTCTAACATACTCTTGGGCAAAGCTTGTACTTAGGTAGGAATTTACTGATGAAAAACCCTTAATAACATCAATACTTGTTTACCATGAAAATACCTAAACAAAAATACTTACTTGACGTAAATGGTTTAACAAGAAGGATGTAACATAAATACGTAGGGTGAGATAAATTACTTGATAAACTCTAACTTGGTACATAAACCACATGAAAACTTGCTTACACTTGATCAAAATACATGAAAAATAATATAGATGACATAATTGTTAAAATAAGTAAAAAAAAACATGGCGTAAAAAAACTTCATAAGAGCATCTTAAAAGTTGCAAGCAGTATACTGTAACGTGGTTTGTATCAATCCATCTTTGCCGTTCTTCTCAAGGAGCGAGAGGCCTTGGCAAAAGGTATTGGTCAAGAACGGGTCTAGATCGCTAGGGATGCAAAAGGTGAGGACTAGATAACTAATCTAAGCAAACACGATGAAACAGAGGAACTAAGGTCAGGTCAAATAGAAAAATGGGCTTTACAGGCTTTTCGGGATGTAAACGGGAAAAAGGAGAAGGGTTTCGCAATAAGAGAGTAACAAGAGAGGACAATCAAGTGGCAATTTCGTTAAAAAATACCCACTGGGCTTCCTCTTTCGAGGATAATCCGGATTAACTTCCTCAAAGGCCACCATGGATCCGAAGGGTTAATCATATGAAATTCCCTAGTTAACCTCCTTCCACTTTCGTGGGTGAGCATTAACTATCCCATCTCCAACCTTCCGACACAAGTATTGGATGTACTCGGGAGCTCTCGGACCCAAATACACCTCACTTGAGGGAAGGATTGGAGTGGGAAAATGATTTCCCACCTAAGTACTCACTAAAATTGCTAACCCATTCCTAATTACCCATTCACACCCTTAATTACCCCTTAACTAATTAGGGTTCTAACCATTACTCATAACAACTATCAAATTAGCATCAATAAAACCAACCTTAAGCATGGATTCTAACAAGGAATAAGCAAAACTTCAACAAAAGCAATTAAAATGGCAACAAGAACATCAAAGCAACAAAGAAGCAATTAAAGGGAAGAAATTAAATCAATAATTAATAACAAAAGCGATTAAGGAATGATTTCACCTATCAAAGGAGTAATGAACCAGGATGAACAAGATAACCTCGCTACCATCGGGCTCAACATGGATAGGCTCGAGAAGGATCTCCTCCAAAGGACACTCACATGAAAGCTCAAAAGTATGGGGCTCTATTGAGTACCCATATACTTCCTCATTGAATTCTTATTCCTCACTTAACTTCTCCTCATTCTCAATTTCGGTCTCTTCAAACACCACCTCCCTTTCTTTATTCATCTCCAACTCACTCTCTTTTTCTTCTTCTCCCAAACAACCCTCCTCCACAAAATTTGGTACTATGGCTTCTTCTTCACTTTGTAGGGTGATAAGATTCACCAGCACTATTGGGGTAGGTTGAGGTTAGATGAGGGCGGTTTCAGGAATATGGTCTTGCTGAGAAATTTGGACCCATTTATTTTCAATGTTTTCTAGACGAGCCCAATCATTCTCCTGGTTTTCAACAATTTCCTTCAGCAACTTCTCTATGTTGGACTCTAGAGATGGTTGGGATTCTTGAAGTTGAGGGGTAGGTTGGTGATAAGTGGGTTGCCAAACTTGTTGGTTTTGGTAATTGGGTGAGAAATATTGGATGGTTTTGGTGGATGGTTGGGTCTCCTGCATGTTTCTCAATTGGTTGCTTGTTCCATCGGATACCGCTTTCTGTTGCATCTCTTGGACGATGCCCATAAGGAGCTTGATAGTAGGTTCACTCTCCAAGGAATAAACTCCAGTTCCTGAACTCCTGTGGCTTCCCCAAGAAGGTGAATGTAGAAATAACTCATGAAGGAAGACATTTGCTTGATGCTCGGTCTTCATAAGAACATTCCTCTCGATGCAATATAAATCGACTCTTTAAGATCGTCTTGGAGCCCATGGTAAAGCTGATGTAACAATAACCAATCCGGTAGTTGGTGATGTGGACATCGCCTTTGGAGACTTTTGAACCTTGCCCATGAATCGAAAAGAGTTTCTCCTAGCTCTTGCTTGAAGTTCAAGATAGCTTGTCGAAGCTTATGCGTCTCATCGGTCGGAAAGAAATGGTGAAGAAAATAACGACTCAATGCGTCCCAAGTAGTATATGTGCCGGGTGGGCAAATGTCGAGCCACATGTTATCTTTTCCCCCCAAAGTGAGAGGAAAAAGCTTCAATTTCAAGAACTACGAAGATACCTCTGACATATGCACAAAGCCAATCCGATGTTCAAATCTTCTAATATGATCAAGGGGATCCTCGAAGCCATCTCCATAGAATTGGTTTTTCTCAAAAGCATCCAGCAGGCATGGTTTGAACTCAAATATTACGGTAGGTGGTAGTGGCGGTAGGATGATATGGTTGCTTCTCGTACCCGATGATAGAACTGAGTATGTTAGGAGGGTACGGGGTGAACTAGCTTAGCCCTCAACCATTAGAACTCGAAAACCTCCTACAAGAAATTAAGAAGCACCAAATTCATTGGAATTGGAACAAACTGATTTCAAGCATGAAAGCAATCTAAACTACTCTTAACCAAAGGAACCAAAAGCTAGAGGCGCTAGCTCCTCGACGACGACGCCATTTTGAGTAACGTGGTTTGTATCAACCCAGTTTTGTCGTTTTTCTCAGGGAGCGAAGGGCCTTGGCTAAAGCTATTTGTCAAGAACGGGTCTAGATAGCTAGGGTCGCAAAAGGTGAGGTTTAGGTAACTAATCTAAGCAAACACGATGAAACAAAGGAACTAAGGTCAGGTCAAAGGGAAAAATTGGCTTCGGAGGCTTTTCGGGATGCAAACGGGAACAAGGAGACGGGTTTCGCATCAATAGAGTAACAAGAGAGGACAATCAAGTGGCAATTTCGTTTGAAAATACCCACCGGGCTTCCTCTTTCGAGGATAGTCCGGGTTAACTTCCTCAAACCCACCACGGACCCGGAGGGTTAATGAAACGGAATTCCCTAGTTAACCTCCTTCCACTTTCGTAGATGTATTTGGGAGCTCTCGGACCCAAATACACCTCACTTGAGGGAAGGATTGGAGTGGGAAAGTGATTTCTCACCTAATTGATCACTAAAATTGCTAATGCTAACCCATTCCTAATTACCCATTTACACCCTTAATTATTTCCAAACCAATTATGGTTCTAACCACTACTCATCACAACTATTAAACTAGCATCATTAAAACCAACCTTAAGCATGGATTCTAACAAGGAATAAGCAAAATTTCAACCAAAGCAATTAAAATGGCAACAAAAACATCAAAGCAATAAAGAAGCAATTAAAAGAAAGCAACTAAATCAACAAGTAATAACAAAAGTGATTAATGAAGAATTTCACCTATCATAAGAGTAATGAACAAGCATGAACAAGATAACCTCACTACCATCAGGCTCAACATGGACAGGTTCGAGATGGATCTCCTCCAAAGCACACTCATATGAAAGCTCAAAAGTATGGGGATCTATTGAGTGCCCATCTACTTCCTCATTGAATTCTTCTTCCTCACTCAACTTCTCCTCATTCTCAATTTTGGACTCTTCAAACACCACCTCCCTTTCTTCATTCATCTCCAACTCACTCATTTTTTCTTCTTCTCCCAAACACCCCTCCTCCACAAAATTTGGTACTATGGCTTCTTCTTCACTCCGGAAGGTGATAACGTTCTCCGACACCATTGGGGTAGGTTGAGGTTGGATGGGGGCGGTTTGAGGAATATGTTCTTGGTGAGCAAATTGGGCCCATTGATTTTCAATGCTTTCTAGACGAGCCCTATAATTCTCCTGGTTTTCAACAATTTGCTCCAACAAGTTCTCTATGTTGGACTCTTGAGATGGTTGGGATTCTTGAAGTTGAGGGGTAGGTTGGTGATAAGCGCGTTGCCAAACTTGTTGGTTTTGGTAATTGGGGGTGAGAAATATAGGATGTTTTGGGTGGATGGTTGAGTCTCCTTCATGATTTTCAATTGGTTGCTTGCTCCATCGGAAACCACTTTCTGTTGCATCTCTTGGACGATGCTCATAAGGAGCTTGATAGTAGGTTCACTCTCCAAGGAATAAACTCAACCTCCTGAACTCCTGCGGCTTCCCCATGAAGGTGAATGTAGAAATAACTCATGAAGGAAGACATTTTCTTGATGCTCGGTCTTCATAAGGAACATTCCTCCAGATGCAATATCAATCGACTCTTTAAGATCGTCTTGACGCCCATGGTAAAACTGATGTAACAATAACCAACCCGGTAGGTTGTGATGTGGACATCATCTTTGGAGACTTTTGAACCTAGCCCATGAATCGAAAAGTGTTTCTCCCGGCTCTTGCTTGAAGTTCAAGATAGCTTGTCAAAGCCAATACGTCTCATCGGCCGGAAAGAAATGGTGAAGAAAATCAAGGCTCAATGCGTCCCATGTAGTATATGTGCCGGGTGGGCAAATGCCGAGACACATCTTAACTTTCCCCCCCGCCCAATGTGCGAGGAAACAACTTCAATTTCAAGAACTCCGAAGATACCTCTGGCATATGCACAAAACCAATCCGATGTTCAAATATACTAATATGATCAACGGGATCCTCGAAGCCATCTCCATACAATTGGTTTCTTTCAAAAGCATCCAGCAGGCATGGTTTGAACTCAAATTTTGCGGTAGGTGGTAGTGGCGGTAGGATGATAGGGTTGCCTCCCGTACCCGATGATGGAACGGAGTATGGTATGAGGGTACTGTGTGAATTAGCTTGGCCCTCAGCCATTAGAACTCGAAAACCTCCTAGAAGAAATGAAGAAGAATCAAATTCATTGGAATTGGAACAAATTGATTTCAAGTATGAAAGCAATCTAAACTACTCTTAACCAAAGGAACCTAAAGCTAAGGGCGCTAGCTCCCCGGCAACGGCGCAATTTTCTGTAACGTGGTTTGTATCAACCAAGTTTTGTCGTTCTTCTCAAGGAGTGAAGGGCCTTGGCTAAACGTATTGGTCAAGAACAGGTCTAGATCGCTAGGGTCGCAAAAGGTGAAGTTTAGGTAACTAATTTAAACAAACACGATGAAACAAAGGAACTAAGGTCAGGTCAAAGGGAAAAATGGACTTCGGAGGCTTTTCGGGATGCAAACGGGAACAAGGAGATGGGTTTCGTAACAAGAGAGTAACAAGAGAGGACAATCAAGTGGCAATTTCGTTTGAAAATACCCACCGGGCAACCTCTTTTGAGGATAGTCCGGATTAACTTCCTCAAAGCCCACCATGGATCCGAAGGGTTAATTATACGAAATTCCCTAGTTAACCTCCTTCCACTTTCATGGGTGAGCATTAACTATCCCAACTCCGACCTTCCAACACAAGTGTTGGATGTACTCGGGAGCTCTTGGACCCAAATACACCTCACTTGAGGGAAGGATTGGAGTGGGAAAATGATTTCCCACCTAAGTACTCACTAAAATTGCTAACCCATTCCTAATTACCTATTCACACCCTTAATTACCCCTTAACTAATTAGGGTTCTAACCACTACTTTTCACAACTATCAAACTAGCATCATTAAAACCAACCTTAAGCATGGATTCTAAGAAGGCATAAGCAAAACTTCAACCAAAGCAATTAAAATGGCAATAAGAACATCAAAGCAACAAAGAAGCAACTAAAGGAAAGCAATTAAATCAACAAGTAATAACGAAAGCGATTAATGAAGAATTTCACCTATCAAAGGAGTAATGAACAAGGATGAACAAGATAACCTCACTACCATCGAGCTCAACATGGATAGGCTCGAGAAGGATCTTCTCCAAAGGACACTCACATGAAACCTTAATAGTATGGGGCCCTATTGAGTGCCCAGCTACTTCCTCATTGAATTCTTCTTCCTCACTCAACTTCTCCTCATTCTTAATTTTGGCCTCTTCAAACACCACCTCCCTTTCTTCATTCATCTCTAACTCACTCTCTTTTTCTTCTCCTCCCAAACACCCCTCCTCCACAAACTTTGGTACTATGGCTTCTTCTTCACTCCGGAGGGTTGGGTCTCTTTCATGATTCTCAATCGGGTGGAGGGTTGGGTCTCCTTCATGATTCTCAATTGGTTGCTTGCTCCATCGGATACCACTTTCTGTTGCATCTCTTGGACGATGCCCATAAGGAGCTTGATAGTAGGTTCACTTTCCAAGGAATAAACCCCACTTCCTGAAATCCTGCGACTTCTCCAAGAAGGTGAATGTAGAAATAACTCATGAAGGAAGACATTTGCTTGATGCTTGGTCTTCATAAGGAACATTCCTCCCGGTGCAATATCAATCGACTCTTTAAGATCGTCTTGAAGTCCATGGTAAAACTGATGTAACAATAACCAACCCGGTAGGTTGTGATGTGGACATTGCCTTTGGAGACTTTTGAACGTTGCCCATGAATCGAAAAGAGTTTCTCCCGGCTCTTGCTTAAAGTTCAAGATAGCTTGTCGAAGCCTATACGTCTCATCGGCCGGAAAGAAATGGTGAAGAAAATCACGGCTCAATGCGTCACAAGTAGTATATGTGCCGGGTGGGCAAATGCTGAGCCACATCTTAGCTTTTCCCCCCAATGTGAGAGGAAAAAGCTTCAATTTTAAGAACTGCGAAGATACCTCTGACATAGTCACAAAACCAATCCGATGTTCAAATCAACTAATATGATCAACGAGATCCTCGAAGCCATCTCCATAGAATTGGATTCTCTCAAAAGCATCCAGCAGGCATGGTTTGAACTCAAATGTTGCGGTAGGTGGTAATGGCGGTAGGATGATAGGGTTTTCTCCGGTACCTGATGATGGATTGGAGTATGATATGAGGGTACTGGCTGAACCAGCTTGGCCCCCAGCCATTAGAACTCGAAAACCTCCTAGAAGAAATGACGAAGCATCAAATTCATTGGAATTGGAACAAATTGATTTTAAGTATGAAAGCAATCTAAACTACTCTTAACCAAAGCAACCTAAAGCTAGGGGCACTAGCTCCCCGACAATGACGCCGTTTTCTGTAACGTGGTTTGTATCAACCAAGTTTTGTCGTTCTTCTCAAGGAGTGAAGGGCCTTGGCTAAACATATTGGTCAAGAATAGGTCTAGATCGCTAGGGTGTCCTTCAATGACGTCGTTCTTCTCAATCGGGTGGAGGGTTGGGTCTCCTTCATGATTCTCAATCGGTTGCTTGCTCCATCGGATACCACTTTCTGTTGCATCTCTTGGACGATGCCCATAAGGAGCTTGATAGTAGGTTCACTTTCCAAGGAATAAACCCCACTTCCTGAAATCCTGCGACTTCTCCAAGAAGGTGAATGTAGAAATAACTCATGAAGGAAGACATTTGCTTGATGCTTGGTCTTCATAAGGAACATTCCTCCCGGTGCAATATCAATCGACTCTTTAAGATCGTCTTGAAGTCCATGGTAAAACTGATGTAACAATAACCAACCCGGTAGGTTGTGATGTGGACATTGCCTTTGGAGACTTTTGAACCTTGCCCATGAATCGAAAAGAGTTTCTCCCGGCTCTTGCTTAAAGTTCAAGATAGCTTGTCGAAGCCTATACGTGTCATCGGCCGAAAAGAAATGGTGAAGAAAATCACGGCTCAATGCGTCCCAAGTAGTATATGTGCCGGGTGGGCAAATGTCGAGCCAAATCTTAGCTTTTCCCCCCCAATGTGAGAGGAAAAGGCTTCAATTTCAAGAACTTCGAAGATACCTCTAGCATATGCACAAAACCAATCCGATGTTCAAATCTACTAATATGATCATCGGGATCCTCGAAGCCATCTCCATACAATTGGTTTCTCTCAAAAGCATCCAGCAGGCATGGTTTGAACTCAAATGTTGCGGTAGGTGGTAGTGGCGGTAGAATGATAGGGTTGCCTCCCGTACCTGATGATGGAACGGAGTATGATATCAGGGTACTGGGTGAACCAGCTTGGCCCTCATCCATTGGAATTCGAAAACCTCATACAAGAATTGAAGAAGCATAAAATTCATTGGAATTAGAACAAATTGATTTCAAGTATGAAAGCAACCTAAACTACTCTTAACCAAAAGAACCAAAAGCTAAGGGCGCTAGCTCCCCGGCAACGACGCCATTTTCTATAACGTGGTTTGTATCAACCTAGTTTTGTCATTCTTCTCAAGGAGTGAAGGGCCTTGGCTAAACGTATTGGTCAATAACAGGTCTAGATCGCTAGGGTCGCAAAAGGTGAGGTTTAGGTAACTAATCTAAGCAAACACGATGAACAAAGGAACTAAGGTCAGGTCAAAGGGAAAAATGGACTTCGGAGGCTTTTCGGGATGGAAACGGGAAAAAGGAGAAGGGCTTCGCAACAAGAGAGTAACAAGAGAGGACAATCAAGTGGCAATTTCGTTAGAAAATACCCACTGGGCTTCCTCTTTCGAGGATAATCCGGATTAACTTCCTCAAAGGCCACCACGGATCCGAAGGGTTAATCATACGAAATTCCCTAGTTAACCTCCTTCCACTTTCGTGGGTGAGCATTAACTATCCCATCTCCAACCTTCCGACACAAGTGTTGGATGTACTCGGGAGCTCTCGGACCGAAATACACCTCACTTGAGGGAAGGATTGGAGTGGGAAAATGATTTCCCACCTAAGTACTCACTAAAATTGCTAACCCATTCCTAATTACCTATTCACACCCTTAATTACCCCTTAACTAATTAGGGTTCTAACCATTACTCATAACAACTATCAAATTAGCATCATTAAAACCAACCTTAAGCATGGATTCTAACAAGGAATAAGCAAAACTTCAACAAAAGCAATTAAAATGGCAATAAGAACATCAAAGCAACAAAGAAGCAATTAAAGGAAAGCAATTAAATCAACAAGTAATAACAAAAGCGATTAATGAAGAATTTCACCTATCAAAGGAGTAATAAACAAGGATGAACAAGATAACCTCACTACCATCGGGCTCAACATGGATAGGCTCGAGAAGGATCTCCTCCAAAGGACACTCACATGAAAGCTTAATAGTATGAGGCCCTATTGAGTGCCCATCTACTTCGTCATTGAATTCTTCTTCCTCACTCAACTTCTCCTCATTCTCAATTTTGGCCCCTTCAAACACCATCTCCCTTTCCTCATTCATCTCCAACTCACTCTCTTTTTCTTCTCCTCCCAAACACCCCTCCTCCACAAACTTTGGTACTACGGCTTCTTTTTCACTCCGGAGGGTGATAAGGTTCACCGACACCATTGGGGTAAGTTGAGGTTGGATGGGGGAAGTTTGAGGAATATGGTCTTGCTGAGAAAATTGGGCCCATTGATTTTCAATGCTTTCCAAGCGGGCCCTATAATTCTCATGGTTTTCAACAATTTTCTTCAGCAACTTCTCTATGTTGGACTCTTGAGATGATTGGGATTCTTGAAGTTGAGTGGTAGGTTGGCGATAAGTGAGTTGCCAAACATTTTGGTTTTGGTAATTGGGTGAGAAATATTGGATGTTTCGGGTGGAGGGTTGGGTCTCCTTCATGATTCTCAATCGGTTGCTTGCTCCATCGGATACCACTTTCTGTTGTATCTCTTGGACGATGCCCATAGGGAGCTTGATAGTAGGTTCACTTTCCAAGGAATAAACCCCACTTCCTGAACTCCTGCGGCTTCCCCAAGAAGGTGAATGTCGAAATAACTCATGATTGAAGACATTTTCTTGATGCTCGGTCTTCATAAGGAACATTCCTCCCGATGCAATATCAACCGACTCTTTAAGATCGTCTTGAAGCCCATGGTAAAACTGATGTAACAATAACCAACCCGGTATGATGTGGACATCGCCTTTGGAGACTTTTGAACCTTGCCCATGAATCGAAAAGAGTTTCTCCCGGCTCTTGCTTAAAGTTCAAGATAGCTTGTCGAAGCCTATACGTGTCATCGGCCGAAAAGAAATGGTGAAGAAAATCACGGCTCAATGCGTCCCAAGTAGTATATGTGCCGGGTGGGCAAATGTCGAGCCAAATCTTAGCTTTTCCCCCCCAATGTGAGAGGAAAAGGCTTCAATTTCAAGAACTTCGAAGATACCTCTAGCATATGCACAAAACCAATCCGATGTTCAAATCTACTAATATGATCATCGGGATCCTCGAAGCCATCTCCATACAATTGGTTTCTCTCAAAAGCATCCAGCAGGCATGGTTTGAACTCAAATGTTGCGGTAGGTGGTAGTGGCGGTAGAATGATAGGGTTGCCTCCCGTACCTGATGATGGAACGGAGTATGATATAAGGGTACTGGGTGAACCAGCTTGGCCCTCATCCATTGGAATTCGAAAACCTCATACAAGAATTGAAGAAGCATAAAATTCATTGGAATTAGAACAAATTGATTTCAAGTATGAAAGCAACCTAAACTACTCTTAACCAAAAGAACCAAAAGCTAAGGGCGCTAGCTCCCCGGCAACGACGCCATTTTCTATAACGTGGTTTGTATCAACCTAGTTTTGTCATTCTTCTCAAGGAGTGAAGGGCCTTGGCTAAACGTATTGGTCAATAACAGGTCTAGATCGCTAGGGTCGCAAAAGGTGAGGTTTAGGTAACTAATCTAAGCAAACACGATGAACAAAGGAACTAAGGTCAGGTCAAAGGGAAAAATGGATTTAGGAGGCTTTTCGGGATGTAAACGGGAACAAGGAGACGGTTTTCGCAACAAGAGAGTAACAAGAGAGGACAATCTAGTGGTAATTTCGTTAGAAAATATCCACCGGGCTTCCTCTTTTGAGGATAGTCCAGATTAACTTCCTCAAAGCCCACCACGGACCCGAAGGGTTAATCAAACGAAACTCCCTAGTTAACCTCCTTCCACTTTCATTGGTGAGCATTAACTATCCCATCTCCAACCTTCCAACACAAGTGTTGGATGTATTCGGGAGCTATCGGACCCAAATACACCTCACTTGAGGGAATGATTGGAGTTGGAAAGTGATTTCCCACCTAAGTACTCACTAAAATTGCTAACCCGTTCCTAATTACCCATTCAGACCTTTAATTACCCCCTAACCAATTAAGGTTCTAACCACTACTCATCACAATTATCAAACTAGCATCAACAAAACCAACCTTAAGCATGGATTTTAACAAGGAATAAGCAAAACTTCAACCAAAGCAATTAAAATGGCAACAAGAACATCAAAGCAATAAAGAAGCAATTAAATCAACAAGTATTAACAAAAGCGACTAAGGAAGAATTTCACCTATCAAAGGAGTAATGAACAAGGATGAACAAGATAACCTCATTACCATCGGGCTGAACATGGATAGGCTCGATAAAGATCTCTCCAAAGGACACTCACATGTGTGCTCAAAAGTATGGGGCTCTATTGAGTGCCCATCTACTTCCTAATTGAGTTCTTCTTCCTCACTCAACTTATCCTCATTCTCAATTTTGGCCTCTTCAAACACCACCTTCCTTTCTTCATTCATCTCCAACTCACACTCTTTTTCGTCTTCTCCCAAACACCCCTTCTCCACAAAATTTGGTATATGGCTTCTTCTTTACTCCAGAGGATCATAAGGTTCACCAACCCCATTGGGGTAGGACGAGCCCTATAACTCTCCTTGTTTTCAACAATTTGCTTCATGATAAGTGGGTTTCCAAACTTGTTGGTATTGGTAATTGGATGAGAAATATTGGATGTTTTGGGTGGAGGGTTGGGTCTCCTTCATGATTCTCAATTGGTTGCTTGCTCCATCGGATACCACTTTCTGTTGCATCTCTTTGACGATGCCCATAGGGAGCTTGATAGTAGGTTCACTCTCCAAGGAATAAAGTCCACTTCCTAAACTCCTGCGGCTTCCCCAAGAAGGTGAATGTAGAAATAACTCATGAAGGAAGACATTTGCATGATGCTCAGACTTTATAAGGAACATTCCTCCTGATGCATTATCAATTGACTCTTTAAGATCGTCTTGAAGCCAATGGTAAAACTGATGTAACAATAACCAACCCGGTAGGTTGTGATGTTGACATCTCCTTTGGAGACTTTTGAATCTTGCCCATATATCGAAAATTGTTTCTCCCGGCTCTTGCTTGAAGTTCAAGATAGCTTGTGAAGCTTATGCGTCTCATCGGCCTGAAAGAAATGGTGAAGAAAATCATGACTCAATGTGTCCCAAGTAGTATATGTGCCGGGTGGGCAAATGTCGAGCCACATCTTATCTTTTCCCCCCACAGTGAGAGGAAAAAGCTTCAATTTCAAGAACTCTGAAGATACCTCTAGCATATGCACAAAACCAATCTTCTTATATGATCAATGAGATCTTCGAAGCCATCTCCATAGAATTGGTTTCTCCCAAAAGCATCCAGAAGGCATGGTTTGAACTCAAATGTTGCGATAGGTGGTAGTGGCGGTAAGATGATAGGGTTGCCTCCTGTACCCGATGATGGAACTGAGTATGATAGAAGGGTACGGGGTGAACCAGCTTGGCCCTTAGCCATTAGAACTCGAAAACCTTCTACAAGAAATGAAGAAGCATTGAATTCATTGGAATTGGAACAAACTTATTTAAGGCATGAAAGCAATCTAAACTACTCTTAACCAAAGGAACCTAAAGCTAGGGCCTTGGCTAAACTCCTCCCCGGCAACAACACATTTTTTTGTAACGTGGTTTGTATCAACCCAGTTTTGTCGTTCTTCTCAAGGAGTGAAGGGCCTTGGCTAAACATATTGGTCAAGAACAGGTCTAGATCGCTAGGGTCGCAAAAGGTGAGGTTTAGGTAACTAATCTAAGCAAACACGATGAAACAAAGGAACTAAGGTCAGGTCAAAGGGAAAAATGGACTTCGAAGGCTTTTCGGGATGCAAACAGGAACAAGGAGATGGGTTTCGCAACAAGAGAGTAACAAGAGAGGACACTCAAGTGGCAATTTCGTTAGAAAATACTCACCGGGCTTCCTCTTTCGAGGATAGTCCATATTAACTTCTTCAAAGCCCACCACGGACCCGAAGGGTTAATCAAACGAAATTCCCTAGTTAACCTCCTTCCACTTTCGTGGGTGAGCATTAACTATCCCAACTCCAACCTTCCAACACAATTGTTGGATGTATTCGGGAGCTCTCGGACCCAAATACACCTCTCTTGAGGGAAGGATTGGAGTGGGAAAGTGATTTCCCACCTAAGTTCTCACTAAAATTGCTAACCCATTCCTAATTACCCATTCACGCCCTTAATTACCCCTAACCAATTAGGGTTTTAACCACTACTCATCACAACTATCAAACTAGCATCAACAAAACCAACCTTAAGCATGGATTCTAACAAGGAATAAGCAAAACTTCAACCAAAGTATGCGCCTGCCCTCGGCCGCGGACATTATCGATAATCGCTTGAGGATCGTTGGTATCGCCCCACAAATCACCACGAGTCTTTCCAGCGTGCTTCGTCCTCGCTCACACCCTGTCTGGGAAAACTTCCCATGAGGTCACCCATCCTTTGATTACTCCCAGCCAAGCACGCTTAACTGAGAAGTCCCCAACGGATGAGCTACCATTAAAGAAGGTGCACCTTGGTGATATAAGTAGTCATTTCAATCCTTTTTAAGCCACACTTTAACTATATACCCGGGGTGTTACAGTCACCCCCACTTAAGCACACAACGTCCTCGTCGTGCCACAATACACTCCAGAATCTTTGCCCCGCTAGGTGACTGCCCATGACTCTCCCGTCCACTGGCACAACTCACGATAGCGGGTCGGCTCTGATACCATCTGTAACGCCCCGACCTTTCCCGGGTTGCGGACATTACCGATAACTGCTTCAAGGATCGTTGACTGGCTCCACAAATCACCACGAGTCTTTCCAGCGTGCTTCGTCCTCGGTCACACGTTGTCTGGGAAAACTTCTCAGGAGGTCACCCATTCTTTGATTACTCCCAGCCAAGCACGCTTAACTGAGAAGCCCCCAACGGATGAGCTACCATAAAATAAGGTGCACCTTGGTGATATAAGTAGTCATTTCAATCCTTTTTAAGCAACACTTTAACCATATACCCGGGGTGTTACAAAGCAGTTAAAATGGAAACAAGAACATCAAAGCAACAAAGAAGCAATTAAAGAAAAGTAATTAAATCAACAAGTAATAACAAAAGCGATTAAGGAAGAATTTCACCTATCAAAGTGGTAATGAACAAGGATAAACAAGATAACCTCACTACCATCAAGCTCAACATGGATTGGCTCGAGAAGGATCTCCTCCAATGGACACTCACATGAAAGCTCAAAAGTATGGGGCTCTATTGAGTGCCCATCTACTTCCTGTAACGCCCCGGCCCCCCTGGGCCGTGGACATTACCAATAATTGCTTCAAGGATCGCTGACTGGCCCCACAAATCACCACGAGTCTTTCCAACGTGCTTCGTCCTCGCTCACACGCTGCCTGGGAAAACTTCCCAAGAGGTCACCCATCCTAGTACTACTCCCAGCCAAGCACGCTTAACTGATGAGTTCCCAACGGATGAGCTACCATAAAAGAAGGTGCACCTTGGTGATATAAGTAGTCATTTCAATCCTCTTAAGCCACACTTTAACCACATATCCGGTGTATTACATTCACCCCCACTTAAGCGCACAACGTCCTCGTTGTGCCATAATCCATTCCAGAATCTTTGCCCCGCTAGGTGACTGCCCATGGCTCTCCCGTCCACTGGCGCAGCTCACGGTCGCGGGTCGGCTCTGATACCATCTGTAACGCCCCGCCCCCCCGGGCCGCGGACATTACCAATAATTGCTTCAAGGATCGCTGACTGGCTCCACAAATCACCACGAGTCTTTCCAGCGTGCTTCGTCCTCGCTCACACGCTGCCTGGGAAAACTTCCCAGGAGGTCACCCATCCTAGTACTACTCCCAGCCAAGCACGCTTAACTGATGAGTTACCAACGGATGAGCTACCATAAAAGAAGGTGCACCTTGGTGATATAAGTAGTCATTTCAATCCTCTTAAGCCACACTTTAACCACATATCTGGGGTATTACACTTCCTCATTGAATTCGTCTTCTTCACTCAACTTCTCCTCATTCTCAATTTTTGCCACTTCTAAAACCACCCCCCTTTCTTCATTCATCTCCAAGTCACTCTCTTTTTCTTCTTTTCCCAAACACCCCTCCTCCACAAAATTTGGTACTATGGCTTCTTCTTCACTCCGGAGGGTGATAAGGTTCACCAACACCATTGGGGTAGGTAGAGGTTGGATAGGGGCGGTTTGACGAATATGGTCTTCCTCACCAAATTGGGCCCATCGATTTTCAATGCTTTCAAGACGAGCCCTATCATTCTCTTGGCTTTCTACAATTTGCTTCAGCAACTTCTCTATGTTGGACTCTTGAGATGTTTGGGATTCTTGAAGTTGAGGGGTAGGTTGGTGATAAGTGGGTTGCCAAACATGTTGGTTTTGGTAATTGGGTGAGAAATATTGGATGTTTTGGGTGGTGGGTTGGGCCTCCATCATGATTCTCAATTGGTTGCTTGCTCCATCGGATACCACTTTCTGTTGCATCTCTTGGACGATGCCCATAAGGAGCTTGATAGTAGGTTCACTCTCCAAGGAATAAAATCCAATTTCTGAACTCCCGTGGCTTCCCCAAGAAGGTGAATGTAGAAATAATTCATGAAGGAGGACATTTGCTTGATGGTCGGTCTTCATAATGAATATTCCGCCCCATGCAATATCAATCGACTCTTTAAGATCGTCTTGAAGCCCATGGTAAAACTGATGTAACAATAACCAATCTGGTAGGTTGTGATGTGGACATCGCCTTTGGAGACTTTTGAACCTTGCCCATGAATCGAAAAGAGTTTCTCCCGGCTCTTGCTTGAAGTTCAAGATAACTTGACGAAGCGTATGCGTCTCATCGACCGGAAAGAAATGGTGAAGAAAATCACGACTCAATGCATCCCAAGTAGTATACGTGCCGAGTGGGAAAATGTCGAGCCACATCTTATCTTTTCCCCCCAAAGTGAGAGGAAAAAGCTTCAATTTCAAGAACTCCGAAGATACGTCTGGCATATGCACAAAACCAATCCGATGTTCAAATCTTCTAATATGATCAATGGGATCCTCGAAGCCATCTCCATCGAATTGGTTTCTCTCAAAAGCATCCAGTAGGCATGGTTTTGAACTCAAATGTTGCGGTAGGTGGTAGTGGCGATAGGATGATAGGGTTGCCTCCCGTACCCGATGATGGAACAGAGTGTGATAAGAGGGTACGGGGTGAACCAGCTTGGCCCTCAGCCATTAGAACTCGAAATCCTCCTACAAGAAATGAAGAAGCATCAAATTCATTGGATTTGGAACAAACTGATTTCAAGCATGAAAGCAATCTAAACTACTCTTAACCAAAGGAACCTAAAGCTAGGGGCGCTAGCTCCCCGGCAACGACGCCATTTTCTGTAACGTGGTTGGTATCAACCTAGTTTTATCGTTCTTCTCAAGGAGTGAAGGGTCTTGGTTAAACGTATTGGTCAAGAACAGGCCTAGATCGATAGGGTCACAAAAGGTAAGGTTTAGGTAATTAATCTAAGCAAACACGATGAAACAAAGGAACTAAGGTCAGGTCAGAGGGAAAAATGGACTTCGGAGGCTTTTCGGGATACAAACGGGAACAAGGAGACGGGTTTCACAACAAGACAGTAAAAGGAGAGGACAATCAAGTGGGAATTTCGTTAGAAAATACCCACCGGGCTTCCTCTTTCGAGGGTAGTCCGGATTAACTTCCTCAAAGCCCACCACGGACCCGAAGGGTTAATCAAACGAAATTCCCTAGTTAGCCTCCTTCCACTTTTGTGGGTTAGCATTAACTATCCTAACTCCAACCTTCCAACACAAGTGTTGGTTGTATTCGGGAGCTCTCGGACCCAAATACACCTCACTTGAGGGAAGGATTGGAGTGGGAAGTGATTTTCCACCTAAGTACTCACTAAAATTGCTAACCCATTCCTAATTACCCATTCACACCCTTAATTACCCCCTAACCAATTAGGGTTCTAACCACTACTCATCACAACTATCAAACTAGCATCAACAAAATCAACCTTAAGTATGGATTCTAACAAGGAATAAGCAAAACTTCAACCAAAGCCATTAAAATTGCAACAAGAACATCAAAGTAACAAAGAAGCGATTAAAGAAAAACAATTAAATCAACAAGTAATAACAAAAGCGATTAATGAAGAATTTCTCCTATTAAAGGAGTAATGAACAAGGATGAACAAGATAACCTTACTACCATCGGGCTCAACATGGATAGGCTCGAGAAGGATGTCCTCCAAAGGACACTCACATGAAAGCCCAAATGTATGGGGCTCTATTTAGTGCCCATGTACTTCCTCATTGAATTCTTCTTCCTCACTCAACTTCTCCTCAATCTCAATCTTAGCCTCTTCAAACACCACCTCCCATTCTTTATTCATCTCCAACTCACTCTCTTTTTCTTCTTCTCCCATACACCCCTCCTCCACAAAATTTAGTACTATGGCTTCTTCACTCCGGAGGGTGATAAGGTTCACCGACACCGTTGGGGTTGGTTGTGGTTGGATGGGGGCGGTTTGAGGAATATGGTCTTGCTGAGCAAATTGGGCCCATTTATTTTCTATACTTTCAAGACAAGCCCTATCAATTTCCTTATGTTTTCAACAATTTGCTTCAACAACTTCTCTATTTTGGACTCTTGAGATGGGTTGGATTCTTGAAGTTGAGGGGTAGGTTGGTGATAAGTGGGTTGCCAAACTTGTTGGTTTTGGTAATTGGGTAAGAAATATTGGACGTTTTGGGTGGAGGGTTGGGTCTCCTTCATGATTCTCAATTGGTTGCTTGCTCCATAGGATACCACTTTCTGTTGCATCTCTTGGACGATGCCCATAATGAGCTTGATAGTAGGTTCTGTAAAACCTCGAGTTTTAGGAGGAATGGAACCGTTAGTTTCCTTACCGGACCGTTAGGGTTAAGTTTAAGTTTCGAGGACGAAACTTCTTTTAAGAAGGTAATGATGTAAAACCCCAAAAAATTCAAAAGGTTGACCGTAACGTCGTTAATAAAATAGGTTTGACTTCGTTATTTACTGTTGTTCGTGATGTGTTTATTTATGCTAACGCTTGAGCTCGTAGGACCGTTGAGGGGCTAACAAGGGTAGATTAGTATTTTTCGTGAGTTAATATCATTGTGTTATTATAAATATTATTATGTGATAATATGTGTTTACTATATGTTTCAAATAATGTTTTAATTTTTCCTAAAATTCTAAAATCAGTTTTTATTAAGTAGGTTGGGTTAGGATTGGAATTAGATTAATTTGGGCCCAAAAGGGGTTGGTAGTATAAAACCCTCTCTCCCTCTAAACCCTAAGCTCTTCTCTCTCTCTCTCCCTCCATGCTCCTCTCTGCCGCCAGTAGTCTGCCACGCTGAAACCACCGCAGCAACCGCCAGCCACCCTCCTCTTTCTTTCCTTTTCTTTCTTCTTTCTTTCTTCCCGCCTCGCCTTCGCCCCATTTACTACCGCCATCAATACCGCTCGCAGCTGCGTCGCCGAGCCATCGGAAACCGCCGCCGTAAACTCGAATCGCGGCTGCCGCGCTGCGTTGCTGCTGTTCGACCGACGCCTCCCGACGATCCCCGACGACTTCCGACGACGCCCTGGCCGCCGACCTCGACCCCGACGCCAACACCCCCGACCACCGTCCGCCCAGTCGCCGGGAAAACCGCCAGAAACCCCCCTCTGCGAAACCCTGCGTAAACCCTAAAACCCTAACCCTAATTGTTAAATATTTTCTTTTTCCTTTATTTTTCTGTTTTTGAAATTTTATTATTTTTATTATTATTATCAGTTTTATTATTTTCTTTTATTTCTGTAATTTTGTAATTTAGGGAAAATTATTTGTAAATATTTCTTGGTTGTAATTATGTGTAAATTGTTAATTGTTATGTGTAATTTGTTTATTTGTTATATGTAATTTTATGTTGTAAATTGTAATTAGATTAGGTTGTAATAATTGGTTATTAGGTTTTAAAGTGGTTCTTTAAATTTCTTTATATTCTTTTTATGTTATGTTAGACCACCATATTATTGTATGCACGAATTTTGAGAATTTATTTACCTAGGTTAATTCTTGAATAATTTAAGTAATAAATCGTTATTATTCTTTGAGATTAAATTGTTGAGTTTGTTTAAAAACTTAGTTAACTTACTCCAAGTAATTCTTGTTAATAAAATCTTGAATTCTTGATTTAGTTAGTAAAAGAATTGGTTGTTGGGTTTTCTTGATTAGTAGCTACTTGTCATATTATACCTTATGTTATATTTCCTAAAGACCTCTTTGAATCTTGATTAAAGAAACCACATGTTTAACCACCTTTTATTGTTCCTTGAAATTCTTGCTTTACTGTTATAACCTTGTAAATAATTCATGTTTAAAGTATTATATTTCTTGTTTGATTTTAGGATTGATTAAAAGTAGTAAAGTGTTTCCATGTTTTCTAAATTGGGTTAATGTTAAAAGTTTAATTGTTGGACCTAAGTTAAGTTGGACTTTATACCTTAGACCCTAGTTACTGTTTTGAGCCCAAATTAGAACCCGGAGATCAATTGGTAAAAGTTAGAACCGAAATTACAAATTTATTAAGAACCGGTAACGGGACAGTTTTGTTAGTGTCCAAAGATCGGGTTGCCACAATTGGTATAGTTACTCTTTGACAGAACCCTTTTAACTGGAGGTTCCCTTAGATGTTAGGAACCATAGGAATTTTACGGATCGAACGTTTGATTTGTATAACCCGAGTTATAATCTTTTTACCAGAACCTGTCAGATCTTGACCAATTGGGAAGATGGGTGTTTTTAAAGTCATTTGGGACTGATATGGGCTTGGTCATCAACATAGAAGTTTTAGTAGACATCCCGAGTTTTCCGAAAAGTTCAGAACCAGACCCATGGGATGTCGGGAAGTCGAGTTGTGACCCGTTTTATGTGAACGTTACAATTTGTCCTCTACTTGCTTTTATTTATGAAAATTGTTGAGTAAATTTTATCTGTGAACTTGTTATATAATTCCTTGAGTGTGTTAAGTGTAAATCATAAATGGTAGGAACCTAAGTGTTCCTAGGGGATGGGTTAGGTAGTTGTTAGTTAATACTAACTTCGTTAGAACGCGTTTGGATTAGATAATTATTCTTATACTAGGCCCGAGTTAGTGCGTGACGATAGTGAGCTCAAGTGTGTTCTCCTTATTGCGGTACTGTGACGTTATTCAGGTAATTGTCTATGCTCTAATCCCCATCGGGATGCTCTTTAAATGTGTTTTGATGTTTTATAATCTATTTTGAGAATTGCATCCCGAAAGGGGACTTTTGTGGAAATACGACCATCTGTTTTGATAATGTTTTTGATTCGATTGTGATCTTGGTTTATTTGAGTTGAAAAATTGGATGGTCTTTTATTCGAAGTTTTGTTAATGGTTTTGATAACTTGGGATGGTTTGACTTGAGAGTCGTGAGTTGAGTTTGAAAATTGTATAAATAATTTAAGTGGAAACGTTAAGCGGGTTTCGGGGGATAACCTGTTGTGCAGGTGTAACAATCTGCAGGGTTATGGACCAGGAGATCAGGGCTTCCTTCCCTGATATAGGATAGTATTTTGATGCCTTTGGTAGGCGATATTATTTATGCCTTTGGTGGGCGATGTTCTTGATTCCTTTGGTAGGCGATGTTTTGATGCCTTTGGTGGGCGATATAATTTATGCCTGTGGTAGGCGATTATTGATGCCTTTGGTAGGCGATGTTACTTTAAGGGATTTGGTATCCCGCCCGCAAATTAAAATATGGATTGGATGGGTTGAGGAAACAGTATGGGATTAAAGGTTTGTAAAACGTTTGATTCGATCCCTCTCCCCAAAATGAATTGAAATGAACTTAAACTGTTTTAAACGTTAGGGGTAGACATTATTGAGATTTCCGCCTCATTTTTGAAATGTTTTGTTTTCAGGTGAAGATCTAAATGCTGGGGACGGGAATTAGAAGTGAGGACGACGAGTCTACAAGTCCTTGAATCTTTTTATATTGTTTTCGTTATGAAATCTTAAAGTTTTGTTTTGAGTTGTTAGTAGTTACCGTTAGCAGACAGTTGTGTTTTCCTTTCTCGCCTTGTATTCCTTCGGGGATACGGCAGTGACGCCCAAACTAAATTTGAAGTCTTCCGCTAAGTTTTGTCTATTAACATCAGTTTGACTGTGACTTTTTATAATTGAATTTCTGGGGCGTTACAGGTTCACTCTCCAAGGAATAAACTCCACTTCCTCAACTCCTGCGTGCTTTCCCAAGACGGTAAATGTAGAAATAACTCATGAAGGAAGACATTAGCTTGATGCTCGGTCTTCATAAGGAACATTCCTCCCGATGCAATATCAATCGACTCTTTAAGATCGTCTTGAAGCCCATTGTAAAACTGATGTAACAATAACAATCCCGGTAGGTTGTGATGTTGACATCGCCTTTGGTGACTTTTGAACCTTGCCCATGAATCGAAAAGAGTTTCTCCCGGCTCTTGCTTAAAGTTCAAGATAGCTTGTCGAAGCCTATGCGTCTCATCGGCCGGAAAGAAATGGTGAAGAAAATTACGGCTCAATGAGTCCCAAGTAGTATATGTGTCGGGTGGGCAAATGCCGAGCCACATCTTAGCTTTTCCCCCCAATGTGAGAGGAAAAAGCTTCAATTTCAAGAACTCCAAAGATACCTCTGGCATATGCACAAAACCAATCCGATGTTCAAATCTACTAATATGATCAACGGGATCCTCGAAGCCATCTCCATACAATTGGTTTCTCTCAAAAGCATCCAGCAAGCATGGTTTGAACTCAAATTTTGCGGTAGGTGGTAGTGGCAGTAGGATGATAGGGTTCCCTCCCGTACCCGATGATGGAACGGAGTATGATATGAGGGTACTAGGTGAACAAGCTTGGCCCTCAGGCATTAGAACACGAAAACCTCCTAGAAGAAATGAAGAAGCATCAAATTCATTGGAATTGGAACAAATTGATTTCAAGTATGAAAGCAATCTAAACTACTCTTAACCAAAGGAACCTAAAGCTAGGGGCGCTAGCACTCAGGCAACGACGCCATTTTCTGTAATGTGGTTTATATCAACCAAGTTTTTTCGTTCTTCTCAAGGAGTGAAGGGCCTTGGCTAAACGTATTGGTCAAGAACAAGTCTAGATTGCTAGGGTCACAAATTGTGAGGTTTAGGTAACTAATCTAAGCAAACACGATGAGACAAAGGAACTAAGGTCAGGTCAAAGGGAAAAATGGGCTTCGGAGGCTTTTCGGGTTGCGAATGGGAAAAGGAGACGGCTTTCGCAATAAGAGAGTAACAAGAGAGGACAATCAAGTGGCAATTCCGTTAGAAAATACCCACCGGACATCCTCTTTTGAGGATAGTCCGGATTAACTTCCTCAAAGCCCACCACGGACCTGGAGGGTTAATGAAACGAAATTCCCTAGTTAACCTCCTTCCACTTTCGTGGGTCAGCATTAACTATCCCAACTCCAACCTTCTGATGTATGCAAGCTCACAGAGATCAGAGTATTGAACTTATAATACACCACCCAGAAACACACACATTACAGATTACTTCAAACAAAGCTAATTGGATGCAATTAGCTGGACTGGATGGCAAACCGATGGAAAATGAAAAGGATAAACTTGCGTTCACTCTGATACAGACCCACCACAGAATAAACACAAGGGCAAAGGACTTAGTTACCTCAGCAGATATAGACACACCACCACTGAAGTAGTCAAGCTCTACATACACCACTAGGAATGCCAACTCCTAGATACTGAAGTAGATTCAACCCTAATGAGAGTTTGCTGACACTTATAAACGAGAGGCTCAACTAAGGCACTCAAAATGCTATTGAAATTATCACTGATTAGTTTGCAACCTGCTGGATACATGCCTAATCCTAAACAGTTTGATTAAAGGCACTTAATTAAAGTAACCTACTAATCTCCCTTCTAAGCTAACTTCTTAAATAAAACAAATACATTACATTACATCCTATTCTAGCTAATACAATCCGGATACATTTGAAAATAAAAGAAAAAGCAATGCTAGCTTCTGATTGGACCAAAATCCCAAAGGTTGGCAATTCAAGCCAATCAGAAGCTTTCCTAGCTGGGAGGGTAAACTAAGTTACCTCAGTAACTTTTCGCGGGCCTTTCCTAAGCTGGATATAATCTCAACAGCTGAAGGAAGGTGGGGAAAGTCCTAAATAACCCTTATTGTAGTTGAAACAAAAGGACTTAACCTCAGAATTAAGGTTCTGGAAAAACTGATAACAAACAATCATTTTAGGATTGTTTGTTTTGGTGTTTGTAACTTATGGCTTTCTTTCTTGAACATGCTTGAACTTGTTTGGGACTTGAAAATTGCATGTCAAGGAACAAAAATCTCCTAGGGACCTTTGGCTGAATCTCACTCAATCCATAGATACATAATTGAGAAAGATGCCTGCTTGGACGTTTTCTTGGGAACTGAATTTGACCTGAATGGCCAATGCTGGTGGGATGGATGGCTGTGCTGGCCAGGACTTGTCTTACTAAGGTGTAGCAAGCCTGGATGGATGATGTTGGTGGGTTTGTGGCTGCTGAAGTATCTTTGATCTGTTGCTTAAGGTGGAAGCCTTTTGTTTCTGCTGGAATTGCTCCAACAGCTGCTGAGTTTGGCACAACAAGGCTTGTTGTTGACAATGCTGGTGCTAAAGTTGCTGGTGTAGCCTCCTTGGGTGATGAAGATGATGTGGAAGCTGCTCGAGCTGCAGTTATTGCTGAATCATCTCCATATTCTTGGTCTGCTACTGTTGGTGATGCTTCATCTGCTCCTGGACTTGCTGGATCGTCTCCATCACCTTCCAACAAAAGTGTTGGATGTATTCGGGAGCTCTCAGACCTAAATACACCTCACTTGAGGGAAGGATTGGAGTGGGAAAGTGATTTCCCACCTAATTACTCACTAAAATTACTAACCCATTCCTAATTACCCATTCACAACCTTAGTTACCCCCTAACCCATTAAGGTTTTGACCACTACTCATCACAACTATCAAACTAGCATCAACAAAACCAACCTTAAGCATGTATTCTAATAAGGAATAAGCAAAACTTCAACCAAAGCAATTAAAATGGCAACAAGAACATCAAAGCAACACACAAGCAATTAAAGGAAAGTAATTAAATCAACAAGTAATAAGAAAAGAGATTAAGGAAGGATTTAACGTATCAGAGTAATGAACAAAGATGAACATGATAAGTAGAGCTTCAATTAACAATACTTCAATCTTCAATACAAAATCCAAATCAAAGTAACAAGTCCAATGGAAATCTCACTATTCACTCACTAATTAAACCCTAATTACTACGTAAAAGCTACACTATGTTAACCCTATACTAACTCTAGAGAGCCTCTCCCCTCAAAAGACTTCCCCAAGAAATCGTAGCATAGGACTTATATACAAAGCATGGCAGTTGCCTAAAACGCAGTGTGTAGCTGGCTGAAAATGCGCAGAAAATTGGGAGATCGCGGGCGTGACCAACCCCGTCGCGGGCGCGATCTAGCGAAAAGTGGTGTGGCGATTTTGGTGTTCGAGAGACAGCGGCCGGCATCGAGCGATCTTTGTCTGGCCGAGCAGATCGCGGGGGTGACATCTAAGGTAGCGGTCGCGGTCTCCGTCTGGAAATTTGAGGCGATCCAGGTCTAGTGCTGTGTAGCGCCCGCTGCACTCCCTGTCGCGGGTGCTATGCCTGCAGCAAAGCCTTCCTCTGTTCTATCTAGGTTGTAGCGCCCGTTACTAAATTTGTAGCGGGTGCTACGAACCTGATTTTGTCCTAACTTGAGGAGAATGATCCCGGGTCGATTCCGCCTTGGTTCTCGGCTCAACTTAGGCTCGGGAATCGCTCGGGATTCCCTAAAAAGCCTCAATTTAGCCCGTTTTTCATGCTTTTGCTCCAAAAGTGCAAAAACCTACAAAACAACTAAAACACAAGTAAAAACCACGAAAAAGACTTGGAAACGAGCAAAAACACTAAGATAAAAGGCGATATTTAGGCCCAAAAATGGGACTAAACATATACGTACCTGGACGAAACAACTTACACAACTAACTCGCAGGGACTTGAACAGTTGAGCGCAACGACCTCTTATGGACAATTAAGATGGAAAAAGAAACATAAATTAGGACCTAACTTTGGATGAGAGTAATGAAGAATATCCTTGTATCATTATGCATAAGCTTCTCCCACAAGAATTGTATCATTATGCATAAGGACTTTTTTGAAAGCTAAGCTTGTGTACGACAATTTTCTAGTTGATCATGAGGGTCAAAAACGTGGTTGAGGGTAAAAATGCCCAACTCAGATGGCTGTCCAGAAAGTTCGTGAATGAACGCTGGTTTTTCAGCGGGTCCTAACTTGAGTTGTAGATATCGATTTTGAACATGTAAGCTATCTACAGAAATCTTGAAGATCATACTAAAACTTTCATTTTGATCATAAACTGATTTGAACATGGGAAATTGTCGAAATTTGGCCAAGAACACAGGGCAGTCGCATGAATTTTTTGGGCAACTCAGTTTTACTAACCAATATTAGGTGACTCACAACAATCACTCCCGACATCATATAGTTATGAAATTTACCTTTCCGGAAAGCTTGTTAAATACTCTACAACTTTCATGTTGAACACTTAAATCAAAAAGGTCTCTAATCAGATAAAAATTACACATTTTTAGACTGTCCTCAAAACGTATTTACATGCATCTCTTGTACAGTTTTGGCCATAACTCATGATATACGTATCAGAATTACGAACTTTAAAAACTGGATGTTAGCTAACGTTGTAGGCTACCATTTTATACAAAAAATAGGTCAAAGACACACCTTATAACCCCTCGAAATTTCAGATTATGTCCAGGATTGAAACCAAGCTCTAATTTTGGTTTGTATGCATCCTAAACTTGACAAAACCATACTTAATCTATCCCAAACACCTTTCCTAATTATGAACTCTAATTTCCAGAATTAAGAACATTAGAAACCCCTCCTTCATGACCATATTTTAAACATGCAACACATTTTCTTGACATATCTTGATACCCCAAGTAACACCCTTCACAAATTTACCATTAAAAATAAAAATTTTCACTAATCACACAATCTAACCCTAAACTAAGTACATACAATAGCCATTAATGACAAATTACAAATCCCCACAGTGGGTCTATCACTCGAATAGCATGCATGTTCATAATATCACATCATTCACACTCATTCAATCTCTAGAACACAAAATTCATCACAACTTACCCAATTCCCACTTTTGAACTTTGATTCCTTCAATAATCACCACTTGTACTCATGTAATACTTGATTAACTTTCTGTTAAGATATCAAAATCATCCCTAAATTCATATTATAATCGTATATAGCACTTGAAAGAAAGAGAGTGGAAGATGGAGAGAGTTACCATTCAAATGGAGAAGAAGAAGAGGAATGATGAGGGTGGTGGTGGCAGTGACTGTCGACGGTCTGGCTGGCGAATAGCCCGGCAGCAGCGGCATAGAGGCGGGCTTGGGGTTGTAAGAGCCGAGAGAGAGAGAGAGAGAGAGAGCAAGGGAGAGTGAGGGAGAGTTGGGAGTTGTACTTGAATGAGTTGTATTTGGAAAAAGCCAAACTAAATAGATCACCCTAATACTTAAAATTGAAAGAGGAGGCCCAAAATGGCCATCCTCCCTCCCCCTTTGGCCGGCTCGCAAGGATGGCCCAAATACAATTCCCAAACATTGATTCCTTTCTACTACTTATATCTCCCTATCCAAAATTACTTAAATTTTGTTATACCGTAAAAATATTATGAGTAACCTACGAGAACCCAAATAAATATAAATATACACCACTTATGAATTCTCATAATTATTTTCAACCTGACTTGGATAAAAGAATGAACCAACATATCGGTTCTCGGAAAAAGAATACATACGTATCCAAGATCCTTATAAATAATCGGAAAAGAATTATCAAATAAAGAAATTTTAAACTAATAAACTTGACGGTCGTTGCACTGTTCAAGTCCTGCAAAACACATACTTGGTTAGAAAAGTTGGAACACGCGCTTTAATTACTAATAATTATTTTTAATCTTGATTAATTAGGTTAACCAACACATATTAAGGGGGGGTTTTCTCTAGGTTATTACATCTTACTGATAAGTCGTTTTTATACAGAGTTTTTAAGGCTCAAAACATGTCAGTTTCATTCTTTAATTTTTATATCCGAAATCCCGTATTTTTATGTCAATTTCTGTGATTTATACACTTGATCGCGAGTTTGGTGTGTTTTGCAGGAATCAGTGGAATTATATCAAAAAGGCATGAAAAATTGGAGGAAAAATAGCAAAAATCAAAGAAAATAAAAAAAAGAAGTTGAAGAAGAAGAAAAGAAAGAAGGAAGAACGGCCTAGATTGCCACGACCCAAATTCAGTTAAGACAGAAGAACAAGGCGCAGCCAGCATTTTGAAAACGCAGCCAGCGCCTTGTCCAGAAACTTCAGAAGCTGAGAAAGAGCAAAACGCAGCCGACGCTTCTAGGGCACAACCAGCACCCAGACATGGAGGAATCTCACTTTTGGGCAAAACGCAACCAGCGTTTCTAAAACGCGGGCAACGTTTTGTGCCCTAATCCAGCCCTATAAAAGGAGTTCGTGTCCGCCTTTTGAAGTATCAGTTTTCAGAGCAGTTTTTAGTCGAATTTTAGCGTAATACTAGACTAGTTTTTGGAGAGCTTTTTAGGGTAGATTTTAGATACTTTCTCTACAGTTAATTCAAAAACATTGTTATTAGATTAGATTGTTATGATCGAAAAATTCTTGGAAGGGATGGAGAGAGAGAGGGAGGAGAGAGAAAGAAGGAGGGAGTATGGAGGGGAGTTCCACCAACTATTTTCGTTGGAAATCTACCGACAGAGTTGGACCATTTCGGGTTGGGAGGCATCTTCAAGAGATTTGCTATTATCAAATCTGCCAAAATAATCAAGAGATGGAGTGTTGGTCCTAATTTTGGGTTCATTGAAGTTGCTGCGCGCCATGAAGCTTTGAATTGCATCAAGCATCTCGACGGATCTCTGATCCGGGGGAGGAAAATTGTGGTTGATTGGGCTAAGAAGATGACACGTGGTCGGCAAAGCATGACGGGTGGTCGGCGAAGCAGACATATTTGGGTTCCAAAACCTTCTGGCAGCTTTCATATGGAGGTTTCAAAGACTAGGGTTAAAGGTATTATCAATGAAGATTTTTTTTGAGTGGCTGTCAAGAAGTTTAGTATGCTCTACAGCTGTCCCTAGAGACGTAGATGCTCTGGCCTACTTGATCAAAGACAATTTTGGTCCAATTTCAAAAATCACCGCTCTTAGTGGTGTCAAGTTTCTTTTCACTTTTCCTACAGTGCAAGAGATGAACGAAGTTTTAGCCAATCCTTTGGAGCTGTGTGATTGGTTTTCAGAAATCAAGCCGTGGTTGGCTTACGAGTCTTCGGACTCTAGGCGAGTTTAGGTTGATATATTTGGAGTCCCTCCTCATGGTTGGGTTTGGGTGAATTTGAAAGCTGTGTTCAACCGTGGGGCAAGCTGCTTTCCCTAGACAGATGCATATCGTCGACTAATCAATTTGAAACAATGAGAGCTTTGGTCAAGTCAGATTCTTTTAGGAGGATTGATGGCGAAGTGGTTTTAGATATCCAAGACTGTGCGTTCAAAGTATTCGTCAGAGAAATTAGTTCTCATTTAATCCCTCCTACTTTGATTCGAGAGTGTGATTCTGGTAGCACTGATGTGAATTATTCAAGTAGCAGTGAAGGTAATAATGAGGAAGATTTTGAGTGCCATGGCAGTAATCTGAATAGCTCAGATCCTCCGGTAGTAAATGCAGTGCAAAGTCCTTATCGGTTCAATGGTGAAGGTAGCCAAAGAGTTGGTTCTTTAAATTTTTTGAATCAATTAATGAACAGTGGGGGGTCTCGACGAATGTAGCTGTCCCATTGCTCAGTTTGTGGCTCAAGAAATAGAGGCTGTTGAAAACCAAGGGGATTTCATTCATGATGTAGTTGGGAATGAGCATATAGCTGTTGAAGAGCCTGGAAATGTGAACGATCAGTCTCTAACCTCTGTCCTAGTTACTAATGATCAACAACTCATTAACTTGACTACTGCGTTGGGAAGGGGAGCTGATTTGGGAGTTGAAAAATCAGTGGAAATTTTGAATGACTTTACTCTTCAACGGAATCCGGAGTTGTCTGAACATGCTGTTCGTCCCTCCTCTCAAATTTCAGAAGGTGATCGCTCAATTTCATCCGATTGTGACTCGATTGAGAAGGCTCGAGCTTACATTGTTGAAAAAACAATCAGATTTGGTGAAGCTACTGGTTTTATGAGAACCAAAAAGAATTCCAATCCTCGTAAATTTCTTGAAAGTAAGCTCTCTCCAAGATGGAGGAAGAAGGTAATAGAAAGTGAAAGAAGAAAGAGGGAAAACTCGATGTCTTCGACTTTACTTTCCTTCTGAAAATATGCTTATTAGTTGGTTGTCAGGGGCTGTGGTGTTGGAATTTTCTTCAAGTTGACTATGTGATATGCCTAGCTCTATGGATGTTGTGCTCTCTTGGAAGCTACTATGGTTGTGGATTAGGTGTCATTGTGGTTGCTATATAGTGGCTCTTTCCTTTTCTTGTTTGGGAGCGTTTTCTTTGGTGGTTACCTTCAATCGATAGTTTTGGTGTGGGTTTTTTGGTGATTGTTTGTGACTGCCCTCATCTTCTTGTTGTGATGTGTTCTGTTGCTGCTGGTGCAACTCATATTTGTGTGCATATAGGGTGTAAGATGTGCTAAGGTTCACAGTCATGGATGTCATTATCTATTTTGGATAGCTTGAATTAATCTTGGTTGTTGTTCATGTTGGTGGTGGAGATTTACAGTGGGCTTGGATTTTGGATTGTCGAGGGCCAATTTGCAGCCTAAAAGAAGGAATCTCGCATTTTTTATGAAAATTAGAGAGGATCAAGGTGGGGTAATGTCAATTGGCTTGTTGGTGCGATGTTGTTAATCGATCCGATTGCTCTGTATAAATTGTGTTGAAGGGGAGTTGTCTAGGCTTCATGTACTTCTTGTTTGGTGTGTCCCATCTGGATCTTTTTGTGTATATATAACAGAGCTCATCTGGACTTTGTTTGGCAAAAAGGGGATGAATTGGCTTACAAGCTTCATGTAATGGTGGGGTGGAAAATAGCATGTGGAGCATCTTGGGAGGCTTTTGGAGTTACTGCAGCGAATAATGGTTTGGGGGTTGAATCAGTGATATGCCAGCTGGAAACTAAGTGGATCAAGCTAAATTGATATATCCATCATCACAGCAAATTTAGCACCTCTCGTCTTTTTTTGGTTGCTTGCCAATGATGTGTTTGGCTCTGATTATATTTGTTGGTAGCTTTGGTTTTGGTTTCGGCTTTTGTGATGGCGGAATTTCTGTTGGGTTGTTGTCTGTTGTTCCCATTATCTGATGTTGGCCTGTTTATACTGGCATTACATCTTTTTTTAAAAGGGTCTAGACCGCTAATTATCAAAAAAAAAATATTAGATTAGATTGTTGCTCGTGATCGAAGAACACGAAAGAGATCGATTCGGGTGACACGAAGAGATCGATTCCGCCAATTCGAACACGGTTATTTCTATTTTACTTTCATTCTTTCTTGTTCTTATTTAGATTTTGCGATGTTTACTTTCAGTAATATGGGTAGCTAATTTCCTTTGTTTGGGGGATCAATACGATGTCTATTGATTAAATTTGAATACAATCTCGGTGTTAGGTTATCCTTTTATTCGTTTATCTGCGTGTATTGTATGTCATGGTAATTTGGCAATAGAACGACAGTTTGAGTCTTTACCTGGTTTTAGATTCTCGACAGCAGAACGACAGTTTGAGTCTTGAATTGGAAGGCGTAGATTGAATAGGTTTAGAAAATAGTTAGACATAATGATTCTTGCCTACGGTCAATTTATAATTAGTTCTTTATCTTTGATTGGATTAAATAGTTAGAAATAATGTTTAGTTTAATCACTGTAACTCACTTCGGATCGAAAGATCGATATGATACGGCCTAGAAAGATTGTAGACCCCGAATTATCTTATTACCTGCATTGGGATTGTTGATAATTTGATTGATTGACTAGAGTGGACTCCCTGAACGCTTTTAATTAATTGGTTAAACACTAAAAATTCCTGCTTTCTTAGTTTAGTTTTAGAAAACCTTACCACAACCCTTGGATCGACCTAGCATTCTTTGAAGCGAACTAGTTCAGTGCGTGGTTGAACGCAACTCCCTGAGAGTGAATGATATTTTATTACTACACATACTGTGACATCATGTACATGCATACACCTATTAGTTTTAGGTCTGTCAAGTTTTTGGCGCCGTTGCCGGGGATTTGTTCCCCCAACCGCCATTGGACAAACGCGCTCTGGGTGACTAGGTTATTTACTTTTTGTTATTTTTCTTTATTTTTCTTTATTACGCTTGGTGTTCTTGTTTTTGCCTTTTTCAGGTTTATGCAAAAAGATTTCTCTTTCGAGTACAATCCCGAGATCGAACGCACACTTCGAGAGAGAAGGAAGAGAGCCAGACTGGAGAAAGAAATTCAAGAAAATCAAGAAACGGACGAAGAAGAGCAAGAATCGGAATCAGAAAAGGAAGAAGAGATGGGAGAACATCGACCAATGACATTCGGGCAATATCTGACTCCCAATGTCACCAAATCGTAATCAGCAATCAACGTTCCTACCATCCAAGCGAACGACTTTGAACTACGTCAATCTTTGATCAACTTGGTGTCAAAATCACAATTCCATCGATTGGCTAACGAAGATTCGAACCGACATCTGCGACTCTTTCGTCAAGCTTGTGACACTTACAAGGCCAACAACGTGTCGGGGGAATTCAAGGCGTGGGAGTGGCTCGATTCGCTTCCACCAAATTCAATCACAACGTTCGATGAGCTCGCCAACACCATTTTGGTGAAGTAATTGCCTCCAAGCAAGCTCACCAGCCTAAGGAACAATGATCATCGAGCTAGGAAAGTCGATGACGGAGTACGAAGTACGAAAAGGCAAGTTGATTCAAAAACAAGTTTCGAAAATAATTCATAATGATGGAGATCCGGTTCCAAAGAGCAACCAAAGAAAAAAGGAGAAAGCAAGAAATAAGGTGGCCAAAAAATCGAATTACCTTCATCAGGTGAGAAAACGCAGCCAGCGTTTTCAAGGTGCTGGCAGCGCCTCGTCCAGAGAGTTCAGGTAAGAGTTTTTTGCAAAATGCTGGCTGCGTTTTGTTATTTTGCCCAGTTCTTTTGCCTGCCTCTTTTAATTTTATCGGGGCCCTTCCTCTTTCTTTCTTTCAATTGAAAACTCCCTCCTTGCTTTTACCCTAACCTCGACCCCCTACTCCCAAAAGCACCACCAGCGCCTCCACCGTCACCACCGCCGACCACCTTGTCGGCGCCGGCGAGCACCACCACCATCTCTTCCCTCTCTTTTTTCTTCTCACTCGCACTCTAACACTTTGAGCTTTTAAACTCCATTCTTCTTCCCTCTTCAAACTCAAGGTATGAAATTCTCAACTCTTTCTCTTGTTCTTTGATTATACTTTGATTGTGGTATGATTTTGATTGAATAGTTGAGTTTATTGAGTAGTTTGTTGAATTTATACCATGTCCTAGATTCGAATTTCTTGATTTGGGTTTGATTCTTGGATTGAATTCTTGATTAGGGCATGAATTTAGTTGTTAATTTTTGACTTCTTGTTCCAGAATTGAGAGAATTGTGATGATGGTTGTATGGAGAAAGCAATGTGATGTTGAAATTGAGAAATTTAGGTTTAGGTTTTGATGGTGAATGTGTTGTGGTGTTATACTCTGTTTTTTGGTGTGGTTTTAGGTTAGAATTATCCTAATTACAACCCTAGTATCAAATAAGCATGGGGGAGTATTAGTATTGAGTTTATGCATTGTGATCATGCTTATTTGATACCTAGAATTTATCTTGGTGATTGTACTGACTTTGTGAATATTTTTAGATGGTGAGAACTAAGAATCCTAGCTTGTCCGGACCTCCCGGCGATGACAACGAAGCCTGAGGAAGCCGGAAGCGCAAAGATGCCGCGGAGGAGAAAGGAAAACAGAAGGATGCACCTCCAAGGGATTCGAGGAGCTCGAACCCCTTCAACTTTGACGGGGAGGTCAAGAAAAGGTATGATTCTCTTTCCCAAAGAGCCCTCATCCCCACCAAATATGTGCATGAGCCTTTCTTGCGTAACTGTGGTATGTTGGATGATGTGAATTGGATGTTGGGACGTTGTCACATGACCAACATAGCTAGGTTAGACGAGCCGACCTTTAGGGGGATCACCCTTAAATTCTTGTCTACTCTAGTAGTTAACCTCCAAGGGAGGGATGGGTGCATTCGTTTTCAGCTTCTGGGGGTACAAAAGACCATGACGGTGTCTGAATTTACCCGTGCCTTTGGCTTTCCCGAACGTACATGTAGGGACTCGTCCCTTATATCTATAGAGTGGGATGGAAAGGGTTTCTTTCACAAAATTTCTGGTTTTGATAATTGGGACCTTAGCAACACCCCCGCGACCTTGATCAGGAACCCCGTATTGAGGTATGTCCACCGCATACTCTCTTGCGGTATCTTCGGGAGGCCGGTAGCTCAAACAAAGCTACATGGGCTGATTGTTATATGTTGCACTCCATGCCTGATGCCGAAACTCGTGCCGACCCCACAGCTATGCTAGCTCACCACCTTTCCAGTGTCGCCACCTCAACAACCAAGGGCATTGCCATAGGGGGCTACATCACGCACCTTGCACGCCAATACGGCTTTAGACCACCTAGGAACTCCACTGACCTTGTCCCGGGTAGCATATTTTTGGATGGGGACCAGTGTAATTCCTTTGGTTTGTGAAAGTTTGACAAAGTCTCGCGTTGTCTTTACAATGCTAGGTTTCCCGTGCCTCACCCCCACACCTCTCCCCAAGTTGTTGAGAATTTAATGTGGATGCCACCCTTTCCTGAGTTTGATCCCGAGCCTGAGCCTGAAATCCACCCTGACCCTAACCCGAACAACTCCAACTAAACTATGAGGCGCGCTTTTGCGACCTTCAAACATCCATTGACCGGACCGAGCACCGAGTCAACGAGTTGCGAGAGAGTCTTGTTGAATTTAGGGGTCAGTTTGACCTGCGTTTTGACCGCCTTTACGAGTCGATAACCAACCATACCGGCCTTACACAGGCCATGTTTCATCGAGCCTCACCACCACCAGGACCGAGCCATACCAACCCTTCCCATCGACCGAGGATCCTTGATCCTTTACCTGCGCTTACCCTTCACCGTTGTCTTCTTCATTGAGGAGAATGCAACATTTAAGCATAGGGGGGTTGAATATTACACTTTTGTAAATATTTCTTCTTGTTCTTTGTTTTTCGTTTATTTTTCTTTTATTTTCATCTTTCTTTTTCTTGTTTCATTCTTATTTTTCAATTTTTAGTGTGATTTTCTTATTTTTGTGTGTTTCTTTAATTAGCTTGTTCATAGTTTAGTATGCTTTCTAGTTTTTAGCTTGTTTGTTTTCTTTTGTTTGAGTTTTTAGTGTGTTTTCCTTAGTTATTCTCAGTTTTTCTTTCTAGTTTTCTTAAGTTTTCTTCTAAGTTTTTTCTTTTAAATTGCATCCACCTAGATTGCATTAGATAATAGCATGTAGATTTTTCTATTTCTTTTCTTAGTTTGTTTCTTTTTCTTTCTTTTGCATCCACTTATTCAAAAATCCAAAAAAATCAGAAAATTAGAAAGACTAAAAACAATTAGAAAAGACAAAAAACCAAAAAATATAGGATAGGACTAGGATTAAAACCGGAAACACCTTCGGTGATGATTTGTAAACTTTCTTACTTTTCAGTTTAGCTTGCTTCGCTTAGAAAAATCTGGATGAGATCTCAAAAAGGTTTTTGAAACCTTTTCCTTCAAATCTTTTGATTTTGAGTCAAGTTATGAAAGTTGTATCTTACTGCTTTGACTATCTTAGAAAATATAAATGTGCGTGCCGCAAATCTTTGGGCTAAGTTTAGTTGATTGAGCCCCATCCCGTGAGTCCACATTGCCTAAATTTTGAATTGATCACTTTTATCAATTCCATGATTCCCTGAGTGACTCACCCATTAGTTGCATCTCTAGAACTTGCTTTGCATCTTGCTTGGAACTACATATTTGCATTGCACCCTGTGACAAAGTGATTAAGGCATTCATTCTACTGTTTGTTAAGCTACATAGCCAAATAGCATTCCCTACATTATATTTACTGTTCTTTTTGGCCCGCCTAGCCTTTGTTTATCCTTCTTCCATGATTGAACCCTGACAATACAAGCCTTGGCCTTTGATATTCAGTATCCCTTTGCCTTGCTTGGTTGAATGGGAGTTTGTTGTTTTCTCGGAAGAAACAGCTGGTTTGGTGTGTTTGTGAACAAAAATATGAAGTTTGGGAGAGATTAAGCTTATTGTTTCAAGTTGGAAGAAACTGAAAGTTACACCTTTTGAATAATTGGTGTTTGGTTATGTTGATCATATATTATATCGAGGTCGAAGTTATAATTCCATAGTTTACTTCTCCCCGATCACCCACCAAAAAGACAAAAAAGAGAAGTATAAAATAAAAAAAAAAGAGAAAAAGAGTTCCAAAAGAAAAGGGTGATTAGAGAGATTCAATTTAAAAAGTCCTGAAAGCTTTGACCTGGTTGTATTCAGTTGAGGTGTTTCATATTGTTGAGGGTGAAAGGTGAATTTCCTTGCATACATAAAGCAAGAAGGAGAGCTGAGAATGTTTTATTCATTATCAATCCAAGCATGGCTCTTAACTCCTCATTCCCAAATTTTACCGCTCCTTTCCCCTAACCTAAGCCCCGTTACATCCGGAGAAAGTCCTTTTGATTGTCACTTGTGCACTGCATACCAGTAGTGGAGAGCGAGGTTCTTACCAAGCTTATGGCAGTTTGTTTCTATTGGTCTGAGTATGAGAAAAACCCACATACATATTGAAATTTAAGTGATTGAGTGTTTTTATTCTTTCATATGTGAGGTTTGATCTTTTTGATTGACTTACATCCATAACTAACCACGCACATTTGCATTATTCTTAAGACTGTTGGCGGATTTATGCTTCTAAAGTACTTGTTCTCTCCTTTTTGGTTTCGAAAATTTCTTCCTTTCTCTTTTGAACTGAGTTTTGATCTTGTCTAGACTGATCTTTGCGCTTGCTTGTTGAATTGATGTGTTAGATTGGTTAGCCTGAGAGAGTGTTAAGATTTTGTTTTTGTAACCCTATCTAAAACTCTTTTCGATTCTTTTTCATCTTAGGTTCTGTTTTTCCTGTTTGAGCCCTAATCCTCCTCTTTTCAATTCTAACTTGCTTAATGACAAGCAAGAGCTAAGCATGGGGGGATTTGATAAGTCGTTTTTACACAGAGTTTTTAGGGCTCAAAACATGTCAGTTTCATGCTTTTTATATCCGAAATCCCGTATTTTTATGTCAATTTATGTGATTTATACACTTGATCGTAAGTTTGGTGTGTTTTGCATGAATCAGTGGAATTATATCAAAAAGGCATGAAAAATTGGAGGAAAAATAGCAAAAATCAAAGAAAATAAAAAAAAAAGTTGAAGAAGAAGAAAAGAAAGAAGGAAGAACGGCCCAGATTGCCACGGCCCGAATCCAGTTAAGGCGGAAGAACAAAGCGCAGCTAGCGTTTTGAAAACGCAGCCAGCGCCTTGTCCGAAAACTTCAGAAGCCGAGAAAGAGCAAAACGCAGCCGGCGCTTCTAGGGCGCAGCCAGCGCCTAGACACGGAGGAATCTCACTTTTGGGCAAAATGCAGCCAGCGTTTTGTGCCCTAATCCAGCCCTCTAAAAGGAGTTCGTGTCCGCCTTTTGAAGTATCAATTTTCTGAAAAGTTTTTAGTCGAATTTTAGCGTAATACTAGACTAGTTTTTAGATAGCTTTTTAGGGTAGATTTTAGATACTTTCTCCACAGTTAATTCAAAAACATTGTTATTAGATTAGATTGTTGTTCGTGATCGAAGAACACGAAAGAGATCGATTCGGGTGACACGAAGAGATCGATTCTGCCAATTCGAACACGGTTATTTCTATTTTACTTTCATGTTTTCTTGTTCTTGTTTAGATTTTACGTTGTTTACTTTCAGTAATATGAGTAGCTAATTTCCTGTGTTTGGGGGATAAACTCGATGTCTATTGATTGAATTTGAATACAATCTCGGTGTTAGGTTATCTTTTTATTCGTTTAATCTGCGTGTATTGTATGTCATGGTAATTTGGCAATAGAACGACAGTTTGAGTCTTTACCTGGTTTTAGATTCTCGACAACAGAATGATAGTTTGAGTCTTGAATTGGAAGGCGTAGATTGAATAGGTTTAGAAAATAGTTAGACATAATGATTCTTGTCTAGGGTCAAATTTTAATTAGTTCTTTATCTTTGATTGGATTAAATAGTTAGAAATAATGTTTAGTTTAGTCAATGTAACTCACTTCGTACCGAAAGATCGATATGATAAGGCCTAGAAAGATTATAGACCCCGAATTATCTTGTTACCTGCACCGGGATTGTTGATAATTTGATTGATTGACTAGAGTAGACTCCCCTGAACGCTTTTAATTAATTGATTAAACCCTAAAAGTTCATGTTTTCTTAGTTTAGTTTTAGAAAACCTTACCACAACCCTTGGATCGACCTAGCATTCTTTGTAGCGAACTAGTTCAGTGCGTGGTTGAACGTAAATCCCTGAGAGAGAATGATATTTTATGACTACACAGACCCGTACACTTGCGTTACACAGACACCTAAGACACCTATTAGTTTTAGGTCTGTCACTTACTCCCCTTAAAAGAATTTTCGTCCTCGAAACTTTGAGATTATTACCGTCACATCCTTGGGGTCTTATCTTAAAACAGATGGGAGCATTTGTTTCGTATATCATCTACAATCTCCCACGTGACTTCCGATGACAAGTGATTAGTCCAAAGGACTTCCACTAAGGGAATCTCTTTGGGGGCACAAAAGTTTGACCTTCCGGCCCAGAATTTGGACTGGTACTTCTTCCTAAGTCAAATTTTCTGTGATGGTTAGCGGTTCAGGCTCAATAACGTGGTCCGGATGGGGAACATACTTTCATAGATGAGACATATGAAAAATCTCGTCGGTAATAATCTCCACATTCCTTTCGTCGGTGCGACCGTAAGTAACAACTTGTCTCCGAGTTAAAATTCTAGAGGTTTCCTTCTCTTGTCTGCGTAGCTATTCTGATGACTCTGGGCCGTCTTGATGTGCTGCTGAATTATCGGAACTTTATCCATCATATCTTGTGTTAACTCAAAACCCACTATCAGGGTTTCATCCAATTCGCTCCAACACAAGGGAGATCTACATTTTCGGCTGTAAAGGGCTTTAAATGGTGCCATCTGATTAGTAGCTTGATAGTTGTTATTGTAGGAAAAATTCAACCAACGGCAAAAAGTTATCCCCAACTTCCGTGGTAGTGTAGAACGCAATCCCTAAGCATGTCTTTCACTATCAAATTCTCTCTTTTAGCTTGGCCATCTAATTCTGGGTGGTACGAGCTACTGAAGCTCAGCATGGTGCCAAACGCCTTTTGTAGAGCTGCCCAAAAACCGCGAGTGGAACCTGGTATCTCGAACAGAGACTATGTCTTTTGGAATGTCGTGTAGTCTCACCACTTCTTTCACATAAATACTGACTAACTTATCAACTTTCAATTCCAACTCTCGTTTATTGGAATGTAATGGGCAGGCTCAGTTAATCGGTCCACGATCACCCATATAGTATTCTTTTTGTTGCCCGTCATGGGTAATCCCATGATAAAATTCATGGATATAGAATCCCATTTCCATGTGGGAATTTCCAATGGTTTTAGCTCTTCTATAGGTCGTTGGCGCTCTATTTTCACCTTTTAGCATGTAAGACACTTACTTATCCACAAATTCTGCTATATCCATTTTCATGCAAGGCCACCAGAACCTTTTTCTGAGTAAATTACATTTACCCTACCTGACATTTGTGGTAATAATTTTTGCACACCCGACATTTGGGAAATAATTTTCACCCTACCTGACATTAAGTGAAAATGATTTTTAGTGGCAAAATCCGATCACTTCTCATCAGAAATAAAACGATGAAAGGATCATTTAAGTCATTTCCTTCTAAATATTAATGGACAATATGATACATTCACATAGTCATATAGGAACATTATTGTATTTCCTCATTTCCGATGAGAAGTGACAAGATTTTACCGCTAAAAAATCACTTTCACTTAATGCCAGGTAAGGTGAAAATTATTTCCCAAATGTCGGGTGTGCAAAAATTATTACCACAAATGTCAGGTAGGGTAAATGTAATTTACTCACCTTTTTCTTATGTCTCGGTACATCTTAGTACCACCAGATTGCACTGAATACATGGTATCATGCCCTTCGCGTAAAATTCTTTCCTTTAAATCTCTGCTCTTGGGCACACACATAAATGATTTTTGAACCTTAAGGATCCATCCTTGTGAATTAAAAATCTTGGCATTTCTCCTTTTTCTATTCCTGCAAGTATGTACCTTAGATACTCATCATTCATTTGTTCCTCTTTGATTTCATTCAAGATGGAAGGTCGTACTTACAATTGTGCCAACTGTGCCTTTACATAATATGGCGGAGCCACTTTAATTTCCTGCTTTCTGAATTTCCTGACCTAACTTCAGTTGGCCTATGGTTGGCGCACTCGTGTCATACTGATTTCCCAGCTCGGGGCGTCAGCTACTGGTTTGCCTTTCCTGGATGGGATCGTATGCTTAAATCATAATACTTGATGGGTTGTAGCCATCTCCGTTGCCTTAAATTCAACTATTTTTGGGTGAATATGTACCTCAAACTCTGATGATCTGTAAAAACTTTGGTAGTCGCATCATACAAGTAATGTCTCCAAATCTTCAAGGCGAGAATTACCGCCGCTAACTCTAGATCATGAGTAGGATCATTCAGCTCATGAGACTTTAGCTAACTGGAGGCATATGCTATGGCTTTGTCATCCTGCATTAAGACACATTCTAGCCCTCGTTTGGATGTATTACTATAGATGACGTACTCTTTTTCTTCCACATGCAAGGTTAGGATTGGGGCAGAGGTGACCTTCCTTTTGAGTTCTTGAAAGGCTTTCTCATCCTTCTCAGACCACTCAATCTTGGTAGTCTTTCTCAATAGACTAGTCAACGACAAGGCAATCTTAGAAACATCTTGAATAAAACGTCGGTAATAGCCTGCCATACCTAAAAAGCTCTTTACCTCGGTAATAGTTGTGGGTCTAACCTAGTTCATGACTGCTTCAACATTTGCGGATCAACTTTGATCCCATCCTTGGTCACTATGTGCCCCAAAAAGGCTACTTCTTCTCCACCCAAAACTCACACTTCGTCAATTTAACATACATTTGATGTTACCGTAAGGTTTACAACACTATTCTCAAGTGTTGTTCATGCTTCTCTCGAGTTTTTGAATAGATCAATATATCTTCAATAAAGACCAGTACAAACTTGTCTAAAAATGGCCTGAAAATTTGATTCATGAGGTCCATAGAAACTGCAGGAACGTTGGTAAGTCCTAAAGACATCACTATAAACTCGTAGTGCCCATAATGGGTCCTAAACGTTGTCTTAGGTATATCCTCAGGTTTATTCTCAATTGGTTATACCCTAACCTTAAATCGATCTTGGAACATTCATCCGCCCCTTGTAATTGGTCAAACAAGTCATCAAGAAGGGGCGAAAAATACTTGTTCTTGATAGTAACCTTGTTGAACTCTCTATAATTGATTCATAACCTCAGACTGCCATCCTTCTTTTTGACAAGTAAAATCGGCGCTCCCTAAGGAGACACACTCGGTCTTATGAACCCTAACTGGATGAACTCGTCCAATTGGACCTTGAGCTCCTTTAACTCTGCGGGTGCCATTCGATACGGCGCCCTATAAATCAGTTGCGTTCCTGGAACTAATTCTTATTTCGAAATCAATTTCCCTCCTCGGGGTAACCTAGAAAGTTCCTCAGGGAAAACATCTGGAAACTCCCTTACCACTGGAACATTTTATATTTTCAGCTCTCCGGGCTTGCTTTCCATCACATAACATAAATAGCCCACGACTCCATGACATAAAAGTTTCCTAACTTTCTCTAGCAATATAATTATGTATTCGGACTTTTCTGATTCACCTTTGAGATAAACCTTGCCTCTCAAGTTTTTTATAGAACAACTTCTTCCTTATCGCAATTCTGCTATATCGATTTCAAGGAGGTCAACTGAAAAGCTTTCTTCAAATATCCCAAGAGGGACATTCATGAATATCTTTTACATATTATACTTTGACCATTTGGTAATCCTATCTAGTAGATAACTACCTTCTCATGTTTCTGTATGGCCTAAATAGGACTAACATGTGCGGAAATGAATGGACACAACGCGCCAAAGTCATGTAAAGCATAAACCAGCCTGGAATTTTCAAAAGAGTTTCAGGTAACCACTATACCAGAGGGGGCCACTTCCTTTTCGGCATGGCCTAAGTTTCTTTCCCTTGGTACATACTTCTCAATTCCTTTTTCACCTTTTCTACCTCGGCTGCTCTCTCATACAACTCTTGTATAGCACGGGACAGTTGACCTGCCAGATGGCTTTGTATATACGGGCTAGACCGCCCTCAATCCTTGAGATCTTCATGCGTCCCTTAGTCACATAATCGGCGCAAAACGAGCCAACTCATTAAACTTTGCAATATACTATATCACCGACAAATCTTGTCCTGTTGTTCTTAACTCCATGAACTCCTTCTCCATCTGGCATTGCGAGGAGAGAGGATAAAACTTCGCTCGGAAATCCACTAGAAAATCTCCCTGTGGCAGTCCTATGCCCTTGTACTTGTTCTTCATAGTCCCCCATCACAAGTCTGCTTCCTTGGTGAGGTAAAAAGTTCTAATGGTCATCCATTTTTCCTTAGATACTTCGGGAACCTCAATATATTTTCCATGTGGCGAATCCAATTCTCAAGTTCTACGAGGTTTAATTCCCCTGCATATGTCCTAGAGCCCCTTTTAGTCATCCTATTAGCGTGATCATCATCCTTAACCGGGCTACTTCCTTCTACACTTGGGTTCGAAATTCTTCGCAGAAGTTCATGTATCGCTTGGCCTATAACTCGGGGTGATAAGGATTAGGTGGGGATATCTTGCTCGTTGAAGACCGTGACACTGGGTCAACTTGGGGCCACTCTTGGGGTCCCTAAAGTTGCATATTATGACCCTGGTTGTCAGATATTTCCTCTCCATGCTTATTTAAAGGTCGACCGCTATTTGATATGTGCGACATATCACGATATAAAATAAGAATTTAGTCCAAACACATTCTACACCTCACCCCCACACATTGTAAATTTAGCAGCGAAATCTCTTGTTAACTTCCTTAGTCATAATCCCCTATTACTGGGTACCCCCTCTTGCAAACATGAGTGGCATACTAACATATACATACATATTTTCCACCATATTGACATAGACATACATGTACTATACTCCCTCATTACTGGTCAGTCACTCCCTATAGGCATGATAAAATTAAACTAGAATTCACCACCTAAAGGAATCCACATGGAGTACCTAAGCCTTAGAAATTTCCACCTTCGCATCCTATCACTTGACCAATAATAATCCGCGAAGGCATAATTCCATGGTTTGAAAATAATACTAACCATTCCATAATTAAATACAACAAGACCCAACCCTAAGTGTCTCAAAACGCAACAACATAATTAACACTGCCCCAAATCTGCATACTCCTACAACTTTAATTCAAAGGTCACCACTAACCATGACTCTAAAGTCTGAAATCACTCCTCATGTATACCCTTGTTAAAGGTGTAGATGGAGCCATGACACTTGTCACGTAACCGCTCCTATGGGTGCATGTAGGGAATGATCGCCGATGGATAGTGAGTTCTGTTCACTTGGTTATGGTATGGAGTGTTAGGGTTTTGCCTGAAGGTATAAAAATTAAGCACCCGTCAAATTCGCAAAATGGCCATAGACACAGTCTTCCGGCTTCTCTGGCATGACATATGGGTTTGGGGTTCCAGGGTCGGCCATCTATCATAACATAAGAAAAATAAAATAGACATTATTAAAGTAAAATAAACATTCTATCGGCATAAACTCTCATCATACTATTACCTGGACGAACCCATAACTAATTCAAATCTTATACAACTGCATGAATCATACTTGACCTTAGATTTATAACATCAACTTATAACTTAACATTTCTCATACACATGCATAAACTCATCATTTGCTAACCCTTTTTTAAACTCGAACTATAACGAATCTTGAACTTAAAGTATTAATCTATGACCAACATTTCCCATATTCGTGCATAAATCCCTCATTCACTAACTCTTTTCACATCATTATATATACTTAAACTTTTCTCCTACACCAAATTTGTTGTTCTACTTTGAACAAAACTCTTGCATCCCTTCAAGCACCCCGCAAACCTCATTTCTCATAGATCATGCGTATATAAATTCCTACCATATCCGTAATACCACTTGGTTACTTCTAACTTCACCCATAGGGTTATCCCAATTTGTTTTGCTCTGATACCACAACTGTAAAACCCCCAGGTTATTAACCACGAGATTAAGCTAATGACTCACTTAACCTAATAATTAGCGCAGCGGAATTAGCACCCGAGGGTATTACCACCATCCAAGGAAGTGGACAAGGCTAAAATCTATGCCTAGCATACATACCATAACAAAAGTTCAACTTAAAAACACCATAAACCTTCATTATACAAACTTAAACTTAAGTAATTCCTCAAAAATAAACTCATAGCCCAATATCATACATAACCTTTATTATAACAAGTCTCCTTCATTTGAATCAATTGGCTCTCAAATCACCTTTGTCGTCTTACGAGGCCTAGAGGTTCGTCCTTCTGATGCACTGCAATGACCCTTAACTAGATTCCCTAAAAACAAAAACAAAAAACTTCGAAGAGTGAGATCAACTCAGTACGTACACCCCTATAATATAAAAATCATTTCAAATTTATTTTAATTAACTAGCACGGTTCCAACACAATTAAAACAACATAAGAACAAATAAACAACAATGAGTAGTAGCATAACTTACATAACGACCGTAGCTTAACTTGTACTTGAAAATCATAGCATAAGTGAAACCAAACTTGATATTTCTTTCCTTTAACATAATATACTATAGTTTAGAAAGAACTTAAATCACACCTGACTCGACTCATATCATAAACCGAGACTTACTTTTTGCGTAGAATCATAACTCGTCATAAACTACACTTGTGAACACTTTGCTTTAAACATAAAAGAAACATAACTTAGGACTATCATATGACTTGTATGTAAAACTTGACATAATCATACTTAACTCACAACATAAAGCTTGACTTTGAATTTCCATAAAACATGAATTATAAACCCTGACATATGATTCGTAAATCTTACTTTAACCCAAACAACTTGGTAACCTATCTACATAAGATAGGTTATTGTATTACTATCTTGAACGTCCCCTTCTTGCGATCATCGACTAAGCCTTCATATGCGCATACCCGGACCGTTCGGGAGATCCGGATGGTGGATATTATCCTGTACTAGCCAGATTTCTATGGAGTGCACTTTATGGCACGAATTATCCTGGTGTGCATTAAGGCACGATTAACATTGTGTGCCCTAAGGCACAGTTTCCCTAGTGAGCATTAAGGCACGATTACCATGGTGTGCACTAAGGCACGGTTCCACTGGTGTGCACTAAGGTACAGTTAACATGTTGTGCACTAAGGCACGGTTTCCCTAGTGTGCACTAAGGCACGGTTAACATAGGCGGGGCCTTCATCTATGTGGACAAAATTTGAAACCGTACTTGTTTAAGCCTTGTCATAACTAGGTTCTTATATAATTTATCTATAACTTAAATTATCCCTAACATACACTTGGGCAAAGCTTGTACTTATGTAAGAATTTACTGATGAAAAACCCTTAATAACATCAATACTTGTTTACCATGAAAATACCTAAACAAAAATACTTACTTGACGTAAATGGTTTAACAAGAAGGATGTAACATAAATACTTAGGGTAAGATAAATTACTTGATAAACCCTACCTTGGTACATAAACCATATGAAAACCGTCTTACACTTGATCAAAATACATGAAAATTAATATAGATGATATAATTCTTAAATAAGTAAAAAAAACATGGCGAAAAAATAATTCATAAGAGCAGCTTAAATGTTACATGCAGTATACGTACCTGGACGAAACAACTTACACAGCTAACTCGTAGGGACTTGAACAACTGAGTGCAACGACCTCTTATGGACACTTAAGACGGAAAAAGAAACATAAATTAGGACCTAACTTTGGATGAGAGTAATGAAGAATATCCTTGTAGAATTTTTAGGCTTACTTGATAAAAAAACATGCTTCCTAAGGTTCACTCGAAAGGCCATAACTTCTCCCACAAGAATCGTAACATTATGCATAAGGAATTTTTGGAAAGATAAGGTCATGTATGAAAATTTTCTAGTTGATCATGAGGGTCAAAAACGTGGTTAAGGAGGATAAAAATCCCCAACTCAGATGGCTGTCCAGAAAGTTTGTGAATGAACGCCGGTTTTTCGGCGGGTCCTAACTTGGGTTGTAGATATCGGTTTTGAACATGTAAGCTATCTACGGAAAGCTTGAAGATCATACCAAAACTTTCATTTTGATCATAAAATGATTTGAACATGGGAAATTGTCGGAATTCGGCCAAGAACACAGGGAAGTCGCATGAATTTTCTGGGCAACTCAGTTTTACTGACCAATATTAGGTGACTCACAACTTTCACTCTCGACATCATATAGTTATGAAATTTACCTTTCCGGAAAGCTTGTTGAATAATCTAAAACTTCCATGTTGAAAACTTAAATAAAAAAGGTCTCTAATCAGATGAAAATTACACATTTTAAGACTGTCCTCAAAACGTATTTACATGCACCTCTTGTACGATTTTGGTCATAACTCATGATACACATATCGGAATTACGAACTTCAAAAAGCGGGTGTTAGCTAACATCATAGGCTACCATTTTATACAAAAATGTAGGCCAAACACACACCTTATAATCGCTAGAAAATTCAAATTATGTCCAGGATTGAAACCAAACTCTAATTTTGGTTTGTATGCATCCTAAACTTGACAAACCATACTTAATCCTTCCTAAACACTTTTCCTAATAATGAACTCGAGTGTTTCCCAAACACATTTTCTTAACATATCTTGATACCCCAAGTAACACCCTTCACAAATTTACCATTAAAAATCAAAATTTTCACTAATCACACAATCTAACCCTAAACTAAGTACATACAATAGTCATTAATCACAAATTAGACATCCCCACAGTAGGTCTATCACTTGAATAACATGCATGTTCACAATATAACATCATTCACACTCATTCAACCACTAGAACACAAAATTCATCACAACTTACCCAATTCCCACTTTGGTACTTTGATTCCTTCAATAACCACCACTTGTACTCATGTAATACTTGATTAACTTTCTGTAAAGACATCAAAATCATCCCGAAATTCAGATTAAAATCTTATATAACACTTGAAAGAAAGAGAGTGGAAGATGGAGAGAGTTACCATTCAAATGGAGAAGAAGAAAAGGAATGAAGAGAAGGAGAGGAATGATGAGGGTGGCCGGCGAATAGCCCGGCGGCACCGGCGGAAGAGAAGAGGGCTCGGGGTGGTGAGAGCCGAGAGAGAGAGAGAGAGAGAGAGAGAGAGAGAGAGAGAGAGAGAGCAAGTGAGAGTGAGGGAGAGTTGGGAGTTGTACTTGAATGAGTTGTATTTGGAAAAAGCCAAAGTAAATATATCACCCTAATACTTAAAATTGAAAGAGGAGGCCCAAAATGGCCTTCCTCCCTCCCCCTTTGGCCATCTAGTAAGGATGGCCCAAATACAATTCCCAAACTTTGATTCCTTTCTACTACTTATATCTCCCTATCCAAAATTACTTAAATTTTGTTATACCGTAAAAATATTATCGGTAACCTATGGGAACCCAAATAAATATAAATATACACCACTTATGAATTCTCATAATTTTTTTCAACCTGTCTTGGATAAAAGAATGAACCAACATATGAGTTCTCGGAAAAAGAATACATATGTATCCAAGATCCTTATAAATAATCGGAAAAGAATTATCAAATAAAAGAAATTTTACACTAATCAACTTGACGGTTGTTGCACTGTTCAAATCCTGCAAAACACACACTTGGTTAGAAAAGTTGGAACACCGCTTTAATTACTATTAATTATTTTTAACCTTGATTAATTATGTTAACCAATACATATTAAGGGGGGTTTTTCTCTGGGTTATTACACAGTAGCTCAACTTTGATGTCGTGAAGATCATCCCTAAACGGGTCTTCGCCTCTTCCTCAATGTCGAAGCATATGTATGGAACACTCATCGTTGTCGCTGGACTCAATGTTAGGAGGAGAAGGGATAGGGCTCGAGGAAGGTCTCTCACTCCCCTTAGGTGTGCGTCAATCTGAGTGAGTCTTACAATAATGACATCAAGGACATTCTCGATGCGTGAGAACAGGCTCTCATAGCCCAGGTTAGGGGCCTCTTCGAGTAAGGATCCCATTGAAGTCTTTTGTCATCAGCTAGATTCCTCTCGATTTGGATCGTTGGGATGTTTCGTACCAAGAAGAATTGGTAAAGGACGAATTGTGTTCGGGGAAATTTTGAGGAGTTAGGTTCTTTGTAGTTGGTTATGTGTTGGGCTTAGGGTTTTTTTGTAGCTATGCATAAGATAGACACTAGATGACACCTTATTGACGAGGAAGCAAAACACACCAATACCAAGAACACTACACTCCAACAACCCAATCACCGCAATAGATTCACAACCCCATAATTCTCCAAGAGTCACTTGCTTAATCCCAAAAGTTCAACCCAACAAAGTAAACACACCGAGAATGGGGGTCATTAATATGATCATACAATAGTAATAACCAAAATAACTAAGAATAACAAAGATCAAGCAAGAATTAACCTTATGCTCTGATACCAAATGAAGCATATGCGTGATGGAAAGAGAAGAAATCCAATAATAATAATAATAATGTTATTCTAGAGAATATAATAAATGATGACTTAATTGTAGAAGGATAGACTAGTAAAGAAAAGCCGAAATATTTGAGCACCAATGGAACTTGATATGCTCTTGGGTAAAGGATGATCCACCACAAAGAACTAGCACCCCACAATGATTAGATAAAGGAAACTCCACCTCTAATCAATAAAGGAATGACTTGTTTTACCACCATCACAATGCAATGGATAAAGAGTAAAAGATTTTAGAGAGAGTTTTGAGTAGGTCTCAAAAATATCTTTTCCATTATTCAAAAGTTAAGTTCTTTCTTTTCCAATTACCCATATATAGGTAAGGATAAGGATAAAACCCTAAGAGATATTAACAATGAAAGGTTATGAACTCAAGGGTTAATTACATTCTAAAGCCTAATCTAACCCATCAATATATTGTTGCGCCCAAGACGGGTTGTCTTGCACAAGGGGGTAACTCCTAAGTTTGGTCGTCGCGACGGTGCGACGGGAGAAAACTGTCCCAAAAATGTCTCTATCAGCCACGGTGGCGATGTCGTGACAATGAGCTGACGTCCAGGTCGTGCTAGTCAAGCTTGCTCCAAGGCGTTGAGGGCGCGACCTCTCTGTCACAGGCGTGACGGTTCTTAGCCTTCAACTTCCCCAAAAAGATATGTCATGGTCGTGATGGTTGTCGCGGTCGTGGCAGGGTCGTTGCGAGCGTGATAGGCCATGGTTGGCCGAACGTTGCGGTCGCGACTGGACTGTCGCGAGCGTGCCGACCTCTTGTCCCTTAAGAGGATGAAAACTCTATAGAAATTTGGTGGGGGCGCGGTCACGACTACAGGAGTCGCGCCCATGACGTACTGCTCCTTAGCCCTTAACGTCCCCATTAGCCTGTCACAGTGATGACAAGGCAGGTCACGGCTGTGGCTGGCCTAATGCTCCCTTTTGCTCCTTTCTCCTTCACTCTGTCACCTCTTCTCTGGTTCCATTCTCTTTATTCTTGCCGATACGAAGTAACAACCTCTTTTAGAAGCTATCACGACCCATCCATTGGATGGCCGTGAACATTCGGCTCGACCCCGGATCGATGTAGAATTGGAGCGATTTGGTCGACCGAGAAGCAACCTGCTTGACCCAAGTAACAAAGGTCGTGAAAGCAACTCGGAATGCTTCATCGACCATCTAGAAGGATCTAATGAGTCATATAACCGAGCAATTAATTTTTGAGGAAAGATGAAATTTTGAGAAGAGATGGTTAGGGTTTTAATATTAGAGATTGGTTGAGCTCTTAAACAATGTAACGCAATAATGAATGAAAGACTTTGATGTTGTGAGTCATGAATCTACCACATATTTATATCACTAGAGATATTGTACTGGCACATTTGGGTTTTATACAATAATAACAATAATAACAAAACCCTGTGTGATCGTGCTAACATGAAGTTCTCGAGGATTTAAATCTAGTTCATAGGTAAACTATTTTCTTGGTGGCTGATTTTGATGGATCCAAAAAACCCCATTTGAAAACCGAATAAAATGCTAATTCAAATTCTAGTGTGAGACCGTCTAGTATAAACTTACTGTGAGATGAATTCCTTCTAGGATGACCTTTTTAATATTATACTAGAACTAATTTGTAACATTAAATTTGACTTTTTAATATAAATGTGAAAAATAAATTATCATGTGATGACTTTTATCATAATCACTCAAATAAATTAGGAATTTTGGATGCTAATATACTGAACTTTTGGGGTATTGGACAATAATGCACTGAACTTTGACCTTAGATAATAATGCACTGAACTTTAGGGGGTATTGGACAATAATGCGCACTCGAGACAATTTTGACGGTGGCGAACTTGGTGACAATCTTACGTGACAGACTGAGACGACAAATATTTTTGGACCAATTCATCTCCTCCACCTGCTACATAGGATCGTCACCAAGTTAGTCATTGCCAAAATCATATTGAGTGCATTATTGTTCAACACCCCCAATGTACAACGTATTATTGTCCAAGGTCAAAGTTCAATGCATTATTGTCCAATACCCCAAAAATTCAGTATATTAGCATGCAAAAACCCAATAAATTATTACTCACCCCTTGACTCATAAAAAATCACCACAAAATTTTACATCTCATGAGAAATTTATGGTGAGATGATATCACTTTTATCATAATCACTGAAATGCTAAACAATATATAAATATTCTTATCATTAGCTAATTCCATATTCATTAGAAAAGTAGCTTAAAGCCGTTGACATATTCTCAATAATGCTCTAAACTATATCTCTAAGTACAAGTATTTTATTCGTCCACCATGCCACCATTGCGTGTCCAATCCATTAACTATAGCCCCAAGTGGAGGTGCACATTATGTTTCACGCTAGTCATTCACTCGGTTTTTCTTTTTTCGATTATTAGTAGCCCAAGGCTAAAAGTTCAAGAAGTACAGCAACCGATTTACAGTACAACAAAACAACCACCACCCAAAGAAAAGGTTATAATCAAACAGCTAAATAAGATGACACAGCAAGGACTTTAAATAGCTAAATAAGACCAAAACATCGCAAAAAGCAAGATCAAAGAATTTAGTTTTTTGGGTCGTCAAGGACTTGAAAACCAATAGCGTCGCCAATAGTCGCCTTCCTTCACTCAATCTCAGCTTTAATGTCATCAAGATTTGCATTTTCCGCCAAATTCGCACATCCATTCGTCCTAACTTTCTGACCACCCTTTTGTCCACGAGCCACTCTACAAGTTGCATCTCTGACAATCTGCCACTTAGATTTCATCAACATGTTTAATTTTCTCTTACTCCTACCTTTATCTTTCGGAGCTTAAAGGATGGATTCTTCAAGATCAGCAATTATGTCGTGCTCAGCCACATCATCAAACAGGTTGCTATGAGTGCGATCACTGTCAGAGTAAGTCTCCGGATCTCTACAGGTTGACCGATTGATTTTGGAACAACTCAAGAGAACATTTTTATAAGATAACCCGCTTACATGCTTTTTGCTCTCCAAACCACCATTAATGGAGTCCGTTATAGTGTTGCTAGAAGCATCTATAGACCCATCACAACCAGGAACCTCAAGAGAGTTTTTCTTACTGCATAATATATGCCCATTTCTTTATTCCTTTCACAACATTCCTTATCCCTCTATGTTTTAACCCTATTGAAAAATTACTGAGTACGAGCACAACATGAGATCAAATTTGACCCACATTTGTCATCCTTTGCAAGCCCGCCTCAAAATTTGTTACAAGAACCAATGCAGTGGTGATTTTGTTTTTGGAATGAAACTGGTCCTCTCCTCCTTCCACATCATTTATCATTCATATTTTTTGGAACTCTTTTATTTTATTTTCTCTACAACAATAGGAATTCATTTGTACTGTTTTTACTTTAAAATATTTATTTCTCTACAGCAATAGGAGACATGTCAGCATTTGAGTAGTTGAAAAATAAAAATAAAAAATGAAATAAACATAGTGTGGAGGAACACTGTAGAATGTGAGTATTGTATTTTCATTTGAGTATTGTATTTTCATTCCTTACTGCATAGGAAGTCAACTACCAGACACCTGTTCCAATGTAAAGTTCTCTGTAAACTACCTTCCTAGATAGTTAGCATCCATTCTTTTGGGAGTAATAAAATAAAAATTAAAATGTCAGGAATAAAAGAGAGGGTTAAATAGTCATAGTTGTCGGACTTCCAACAAAAGAACAGGCCCTAAGTAGACCAATGACTACTTAATAATTTAATCATACAGGCTTTAAACGTTCAACTCATCACCAGTTAGTTGGAGCTTGGTAAACTGAACATGAAAATGAACTTATTTTACTCTGCTCCATGCTAACCTGATTTCCCGTCCAGTATCTTGCTAGTAAAAATGATCGAGCAGTAGATCCCTCAACCCTTAGACTATTGAAACATTACTGAGTAAAGACTAAAGAGCACTAGTTGGTAAAAATTTGATTTATGGGGACTGCATTTATAATTCTGTGCGTGCTAGAGAGCATCTCTAACTTTTAAATTTTGCTGCACACTTAAGTCTCCAATTGCAACTCTAGAACAAACAGCATAAGATTGAAGTAAACAATAATATATATACAATTTTCGGAGGCTACATCTGCAGTATGCCCTGGTTAGCTTAGCTTCCCATGACAAAAGTTGCAACATAGAAATGAAATAAAATCTACAAGGGGCTACATCTGTATTGTCGTACCAAATCTTCACGCTCCAATGGTGTTATGTTTATGATATGCGACTGTGGTTGTGGGTGCGACGAGCTGGGTTGGTCGGAGCCAACAATCTTGTTACAAGTGTCAATCAAGCATTGCCTGCAGGTCGGGCATGAAGAGTGGGAATTCAACCACTTATCAATGCACTTGGTGTGGAATCCATGGTTGCATCTTGGCAGGAGCCGCACTTTGTCACCTGGAGCAAACTCTGACAAGCATATGACACACTCTGTGTCAAGACCTGGAAGATTCAGATCTTCTGAGTAATTCACCACTGCAAAGCTCTTGAGAGCTTTCTTCTTGATGCCAGTGTTTGCCAACTGACTAGCTGGGTCGCCACTGTTGTCTGACTCTGTTCCTGACCTCAAGCTCGAACATCTCAAGGCACACTTGACAATGGAATTTAGCCCAAGGGAACAGATTAAGGCACATAACAGGACAGACAACACCATCACCACATTGGCATCAAAACCATTGCTGCCGCTGTATGCTACTGTTGGGTCAACCGGGTTGTTTGATGTAGGTGAAACAGAGTCATGTAGTAGGAGCCTTCTAGGGTTGTGGAGCTTCATTAGTTCCTGGTACATCTGAGGGGAGAGAGGGGAGGTAAACATGTTTTTCCTCGTTTGAGTGATGGATCAAAATTGTATTGGATCGATTTTATAAAGCCACAATGCCTTTTTTTGTTTTTGGGTTACTGATGATCAAATGTCGGTCTTCAATTCCCTCCTTTATATAAAATTTGGATTTGATGCCCCATGTCTTGAGCAGGAAATTTTTTTTCTGTGGGTTGTATGGTCCTACTGGGGGTATACAGCACGTTGAATGTCCCACTATCTGGAATCCCACTCACAAGCGATGTTGGCGGGTATGCTAATTAAGCCGACACTGCCAATTCCTTATACAGCATAAAATGTCGCTATGTGGATTTTTTTTTTCTTTTTTCCTGTTTGGGTGAGTCACATCCATATCAAAGCTGGCAAGGGCCCCCTTTGTTGATAATAAGAAAAGTTGTGAGGAAAATTTCCTTCTATTATGACGAGGTTAAACTCGATCCTGCTGGGGTTCCCTCAAAGTAAAAGATTTGCCATTTACTTGGATTAACATTTGTTCAGATGTTACAACACCTTATTGTGCATATAAGAGTCGTAGTAAATTTGCAACATAAACATATGAGTAGGGCGGTAAATACAATAAGGAAAATGATAAACATCCCTCGCATATTCATTTCGCATGACGTGGCATAGTCCACAGTACTCCTTTTTATTGTGTTAAAGATATTTTTTTCGTATCATAGATACCTTTAAATAAACTAGTGTTATCGAAGCGTGCTTCGCACGCGTTGACCCGACAATATTAAATAAAAAATTTAAAACTTTAGTGTTATATAAAAGATATTTTTACATAAACTAAAATTCTATTTTAATTTTAATTTGATTCTATTAGTCAATTATTTGCTTATCTAAAATGTATAATGAATATGCAAACCAAATTAAAATTAGGATTTTTGAACGCTAATATACTGAATTTTGGGGTTATTGGACAATAACGCACTGAACTTTGGTCGTGGACAATAATGCACTGAACTTTGAGGTGTGTTGAACAATAATGCACCCGAAACAATTTTAACGGTAGTTGATAACAATTTTATATGAGAGACCGAGAAGATGAATAAACTAAATAATATATAAATTTATGACATGTCAGCTTATTTACACAAGTAATGGTGATTTTATACAACTACAACAATAATCTCTTAGAAGAAACACATTTAAACAAATGTGATTTTATGTTTTTTTTGTCTTTTCAAAGTTGATTCTCTTTACTTACGTGCAGATTAGTTGACATGTCATAAATTTAAATATTTTTGACCGATTCATCTCCTCCACGTGCTATGTTAGAATGTCACCAAATCAGTCACTGCCAAAATCATTTTGAGTACATTATTGTTCAACACCGCTAAAGTACTGTGCATTATTATACGTCCAAGGTAAAAGTTAAGTGCATTATTGTCCAATACCCCAAAATCTCAGTATATTTGTGTCCAAAAACCCTTAAAATTATTATGATAACTAATACAAAATAAATATTTTATTTGGACTTTTTCTAACATAATGTTTCATATAAACACAAGTGTAAAATGGAGTAAAACATAATCATTAACTTTAGATATTTGGTAAGCGTTATATGAGAGAATAATTAAACATGATTATTATGAAAATTGTCTCGAAGTACTATATATATTTTGTATACTATACATAATTAAATATGATTATCTTCTAACAATAATAAATTATTATGAAAAATTTAGTATCTAAGAAAATAATAAATTTTCCATGAAAAATTAAATTATAAATCATATGATTCACGTGTAGAAAGTATATATTTTGTTTGGAGTTTTCTATATCATAATGTATGATTTAAATCCATCAAAAAATGTATCATACAATATAATAACTCTTAAATAGAAAGAATTGTTGATTTAGTGAATAATGATTTATGAGGCGCATTGAAGATATGTTGCAAAGGTTCTAACTAATAATAATAATAATAATAATAATAATAATAATAATAATACTAGTAATAGTAATAATAATAATAATAAATATATCATAGTAATAGTAATAATAATAATAGTAGTATTAGTCATAGTAATAATAATAATAACAATAACAAACCAAATAGTAATAATAGTAATAATTATATATGATAATTTGATTCAAATAATCCTTACTTTCATCAATTGGACAATGGTGGACCGTACTTTCACCTTGTATTCTGGTGGACAAAAAAATTGGATTTGAGTGGGACGCCGGCGAGTTGAGTGGCGGTGATTCGGTAGTTTGCTGACATGACACGTTAGGCATGAGTTTGACCGGTTTGACTTTTATTTTTTTTGCCATGTCACACATAAAACACATTCCCAAATATTTTTCTTTATTTTTTAGTCCAACTTGGAATAAAATTTACAACTCCCTTTTTTTCCCATTTTCTCTCTCTTCTTTTCTCCATTTCTAGTCCTCCTCTCTCTCTCTCTCTCTCTCTCTCTCTCTCTCTCTCTCTCTCTCTCTCTCTCTCTCTCTCTCTCTCTCTCTCTCTCTCTCTCTCTCTCTCTCTCCTGTTAAAAAACAGAGCAAAAAAACTTTTCAATCTTACCATTGGCTTGGATCTCAAATGCTCTCTAGTTCTTTCAGCTTGCAACCAAGAAAGATAAAGTTAGTCAACGATTTCAATCTTAGGGTAGGTGCTCGAGTCACCAGCCTCATCCTACTGTTGGTTTATCTTGGCCATTATAGGCTCACAGATGCTCTTGAGCTCTTCGATCTTCTCCTCAAACTTGGAGGCTTCGCAAGTTGATAATTCCACTCAAGTCATTGAATTATACTTCTTCTCAATTGCATTCCAAATCTTCCATTTGTCACTAAGACTAAGCTTCTCGCAACCTGCCAAAACACCACCCACGAAGTGAACATAATTCTCCAAGCTGTTCTTAGTTCTAGATGCCTCCATGTGCTTCATATCATCGCCCGGAAAAAAGGTGTGGTAAATTTTATTCCAAGTTGGACTAAAAAAATAAAGAAAAATATTTGGGAATGTGTTTTATGTGTGACATTGCAAAAAAAATAAAAGTCAAACCAGTCAAACTCATGCCCAACGTGCCATGTCAGCAAACCACCGAGTCACCGCCACTCAACTCGCCGACGTCCCACTCAAATCCAATTTTTTTTTTGGTCCACCAGAATACAAAGTGAAAATACGGTCCACCATTGTCCAATTGGTGAAAGTAGGGATTATTAGAATCCAATTATCCTAATTATATAATAGTTTTTAAGATTTTTAAAAGCACCCAAAGGCTAAAATTTATAACGATAATAATAATCATAACAACAACAAACAACACCTATCATATCTTCGTGTTTATGTTCACAGTTTCAAAATTCAAAATATATTACGTACCAATAAACTAAATGTATTGTCATGTTTATTATCGTAAAATCATAGATCTGGATTGAGACTTTAATGACTACGTGTATGAATATTTACTAATAACAATAATGATGATGATGATGATAGTAATAGTAATAATGATAAATATTTTAAATAACAAAAATAAAAATAATAGTGATAATAATGATAATAATGACAATAATTTTAAAAGCTTATGGTCATTATAAATATGTTGACAAAAATATATCAAACTATGAAAAAGAAATAATAATAATAATAATAATAATAATAATAATAGTAATAATAATAAGTAAATATATAACATCAATAGGGGCATAAATGGAAAATAACATTTGGGACATGTTCTTACATGCTTTTATAATGAAGTTAGATAAATAAAAATGTATGGTCCTCATTATAAATATGAAGAGGAATAATTAAATTTATTTTAAAAAATTATTTTTGTAATTATTTAATTTGAAAAAAAAAAATATAAATAACATGTCGAATGTATTAAAAAATACAAATTTTTTTTTCAAAACAAATATTTCATACAAAACAAATATTTCATACAAAAAATGAATATCTTTTTCTTTCTTAAAATGATAGTTTTTATGCCATAATATAGTCATAGTTTTATAAATTTTGTAAAATATTTTTGAAAATTTTAAAACTATTTTTCTTTAGTGTAATTATAATAAAGATTTTAAGATTTTTAAAATTTTAAACTATTTTGGTTAAAAATAATTATTTTTAAATTTTCCTCAATAATAAATTTTAAATAGTTGTAAAATTTAGCCTTTTATTATTTTTTTTAATTTTATAATTTTAGCTTTATCAAAAATATAAATTTTTATCATCAAGGTCCTTAAAATTTTGTTTGATTATTGAAACCCTATGAATTTTTTATTTCCTTAATCATAATAGTGAAGTGGTACATGTTATTTTTTCAATAAAAAATTGACTGATTATATGGATTTAATTTGCAATCATATGCAAGATGGTTATTAATCATCTTGGAACAAGATGTATATCATCGTCCATAGAATAATTGGGGATAGTTTTCTACCAAAAATAATAAGAGTGTGAAATAACCCTAGATGCGGGGTGAATAGGGTTGTATAAATAAATCTGCACATAATCAACACAAAAAGGGTTAATAGCACTTGAATGAATTGAATAACACTTCTATATTGATTGAATCAAAGTGATGTATGCAAGGTCGCTAAGATCAGAGTGATGACCTCACAAACACCAAACGGACACACAACACTTGAAATCCGAGACCTCACAGCTGATAATCGAATGCAATCAGCTCAAAATAGGGTTCAAATCAACAAGGATCAGATGGATGAAATGGGTGAGGTGTGAAATAAGATTGGATGAGCAAGAACAACACAAATAACCTCCCCAATATAGACCCGATTCACCACGCACCAAATAACATCAAATGGATTGAAATGGATAATGAGGGATTGGAAAAATAGAAAAGGAAAGATAGACTTGAGCTCAAGCTGATACAGGCACACCACAGCTAGAACACAAGGGCAATGGACTCGATTCCTCAATGGATACAGGCGCACCACCATTGAAGTCACCAAGCTCTACACCCACCACAAGGATTGCCAAATCCTTGATACTGTAGTAGAATTAACCAAGATTGAGAGTTTAACGTCACTCATAAACACGAGGCTCAATAAGGCACTCAATTCTCATATTTCATATTTCAAGTTGTTTTTTTACAATGACCTCACAGTGGGCATATATAAGCCCAGCTGAAATATCTAATTAGGAGTTTCTTGAGCAAAAAGAAAACATCCTAAACCTGCTTAATTAAATAATTACTTCAAAATAAGATAATATGTAACTAACTTAGGAAGCTTCTAGACCCATTGATAATGAGGGCTAATAAAAGCGTCACACATGACATCTTCATGAAGCTTCTAGAACAATTGGAAGGCTCTAAAAACATCACACATGGCGCTTTCTTGTTGGAGCAATATTCCTCACGTGGGCAAGGTTGGATAATCACCTCACGAGCTGGAAGGGCCTCAACAGCTCGAAAGTGACGTCTTCATAGAGGGCCTCAATGACAAACACCTCGCTGAATTGGAAGGACCTCAACAACTCAGGAAGTGAAGTCAAAAAGGTGCAAATAGTCTTCCTTCAGTAGGGAACGTCCTTGGACGTCCAAATTCTCAGCAGACTCAATATGGAGGTCCTCATGGGCATCTTCATATTGCATAAAAGATTAATGACCTCTAATAAACAGAAGATGATGGAACCCAAGTGAAAAGACCAAAAAGACCTTGTTGAAACACCAAAAGACAAGCTAATCCCGAATGAGGTCCTCATGCACGTACCCAGATTGCAATAGTTGTGCAGAATGCAAACGACCTCCAGATGGATCACCCTTGGGCATTTAGGAAAGTTCAATAATACACTTCCTTGATTGAAAAGAACAATCAGCTCCAGATAAACGTCCTCAATGTCCAGATAAACGTCCTCAATGCATGCCCAGGTTGAAATAGTTCTGTGGAACCCAAATGACCTTCAGACCATGTAAGCTTGGACATTATAAACGATCTCCAAGGGACCAAATGTGAGTGAGGCCTCAATTCTGAAGTATTGAGATAATAAGGATGGCCTCACATCAGGTGGATAACTTTTGATATAGTCAAGGACCTTCTGGCCGGGATTCATTGATGGCCTCAAAGTATGCTGACACCAAATGAGGTTGTGAGGGCTGATCTCCATCATTCCCCCCAAGTTGAGAAAAGTTTGTCCTCAAACTTGGAAAGTCCTCTGCCACCGAATAACATGGCCTCAAAGATATACACCAAGAATAGTATGGCCTCAAAACAACTACATGGAAGGTTGCACTTCCACCAAGTTCATCCGAAAAATCCAACTTGTAAACATTGTTTCCTTCCTTCCCAAAGACCTCAAAGGGACCTTCAGCTCTTGGAACCAACCTCCCTTTCCTCTTGGATCGAAATCTGTTCTTCTTTAGGTAGATCCAAACAAGATCTCCCGGCATAAAACCCAACTTCTTCTTTTTCTTGTGAGAAAAATCATGAAACTTAGCTACCTTCTTCCGTTCAAGCTGAAACTCATATTCCGGAGGTAAACCAGGGTGTTTTTCTTCCGGAAACACATAAGGACAGTGTTCTAGAGGAGGGGTAAGGATGGGATGGCTATTTGAGGAGTTTGAGTTTGTGTTTTGGTTTAGGAGAATAAGGTCCTCAACCTGGTTAAGGATCTTCAGAAACCATAGGTTAAAGGATGGAAACCTAGGTTCGTGGGTTTTGAGGGTTGGCTCTTTTGTGGAGGGTAGTAATGTGGAAATAATGGGGTATGGAAAGTAGATTTGGGAACTCCCCTTATTGAATAGGAAGTTATTTGGTATGAGGGGCTTTTGTGGGGCTTTTGGGGCTGTTTTGTGGGCTAAGGATAGTGGTGGTTTGAGAGGAGGGGTGATAGTAGGATTAATGACGAACCAAGGTTGGTAAGGAATGTGCAAATTAGTGCTTGAATGTCTGGAGGGCCTCAAAACAGAACAGTTGTCAATTTGAGCAAAAGGATATGCGACATAGATACTTCTCTTGCTAAACATGGTGAAGGTATGACACGACAATGTGCCTCCTAGCACAATGTTCGGCCTCGTTTCGAGCCGAATTTCTTCTCTTTTATAGGGTATATTTGCTTGTTTTAACCCCTATCTATATATTAGATGTAATGATTTAGTGTTTTGTAGGAAAATAAGGAGTTAGAAGAAGTTTGGGCTTAATTGAAGGTTTTTAGGGAATCCCGAGCTATTTCCCGAGTCAAACCAAGTCAACCCGAGCCGAGATCCGAGTCAAACCAAGTCAACTCTAGCAGAGAGCCGAGGCGAAACCGAAGTCGGAAATTCCATATCAAGATTGGCGCAAAACAGGGGAACGGTACAAACTTAAAGGTTTGAAATACGTGTGCCTTCACCCTTTGGGTCATAACTCTTTCGTTACGACTCCGATAGCTCTGAAATTTTGGGAGCTTAAAGTACACACCGAGAGCTTTCCATCGATATCTTACGGGCCTAAAATGGAATTCGGATGAAGAAGTTATGTGCGTTTGAAGTCGGTAGGGAAAAACTGCCCAGAACGCTTGCTCGCCCCAGCCATCTGCTGGCTCGCCCAAGCCAGGCTTCTGGGGCAACAAAAACACCAGCCAGAAAGTTGGCTCGCCCGAGCCAGAGGGTGGCTCGCCCGAGCCACTCTGTCTGCAGACGCGCGTGCTGCGATTTGTCCTAGGGTTTTGGGTTGTATTTTTCCTTCTTCTATAAATACCCACTTGTATTAATCTAAATTATCAATTAGCCTAGGTAGTTTAGGAGTAGAATTAGATTTAATTTCTTTCCTTTATTTGCTTTAATCTCTCTTAATTATTCTTCAAGTTTTCAATTGTTCTTCATTGTTCTTCAAGCTTTCATTAATTTCTAGCATTTGTATTCAAACTTTCTCAAGCTTTCTCAATTCAAGCAAGTTTCCATTGAAGTTTTACAAGCTTTCTCTCTCTTCTCTCTCTCTCTCTCTCTATATATATATATATATATATAATTGCCATTGTTGACTTGTTTTCCAAGCTTTATAGCGTTAGCCACAATCAACTCCATTTTAAGTGGGGAGTAGGGTCAAGGAACTCCAATTCTACTTATAGTGAGAATTTGGGGGATTCTTGGCAATCCAAACCACAATTTCTTGTTTGTTCGGGGGAAATTCAAGTGTAGATTGAAGGTTTATTGAAGATTAGTCATCGAAGGTATAATTCCTCGTTCCCAATTTCGTTGTTCATTCATTGTCTTCATTCATGCTTTTTAATCGCTTTCATCCTTAAGTGCTTTCTTTATTGCTTTCCTTTAATTGCTTTATTTATTATTATCATGTCTAGATTAGTTTAATGCTTTCATTTACATAATTTATCGTTTTCCGCATCGAGAAAAACCCCTTTACACAAAACGATTACCTTAATCAAGCCTCACACCCATCCCTAAGATCGACAATCCTTACTTATAAAACCACAAAAATTACAACCGAACAATGGCGCCGTTGCCGGGGATGGCGTTATTTGGTAGATTAGGCTATTGGTTTGTGTGTACATAGTTTATTGCTTTCTCGATTATGCTAGAAAAAAAATGTAGCGAAAAAAATTGAATATCGAAAAAAAAGGTGAGAAAAGAAAAGAAAAGAAATAGAAATTAGAAAAATAGAAAAAAGAGAGTTATGGATAGTCCCCAATTCCCTCAATTTGAGCATGAAATATTTTGGAGGTATTTTGCTAGATTACATGATTATCGTGCTCAATGTGAATTGTATGACATTTTTTATGATACATTGAATTTGTTGGGAATTGTTAGTGAGGGTGTGAATTATGAGACCCGAAACCTTTTAGATTATTACGAGTTTTCTAGTTTAGGTGAAGAAAAAGCATGGGAGTTACTTGAATGGTTGTCTAGGGATTCCTATGAGTTTGAACAACAAAATCTTAGTCCTAGCTTCCAACCTCCTTATGCACCACCCTTTGGGACCGAAACTGAACAATCATGTGAATACCTCGTGTATGTTGATGATCAATCTTATGATGGGGGATATGTGGAAAACTGTTATGATCTTTCCCAAAGTGTCGATGTTGAGTCTCCTTCCGTGTGCTCCTTGTGTGATTCGCCGTATCATAGTTCAATTTCTTGTCTGCAAGCTACAGTGGTTTCCTTCAAGGCAGAAGTAGAAAAATTATGTGCGAACATGAATGAGTATATGCATGAATTTGTCCATGAGAGTAATCAAAGGGTAGTAACTCCGTCTTCACAAATGGTTTATTCGAATGTTGAAGTAGGTCATTCATCGTCTTTTAGTCCTGAAATGCAAGTTGATTTTTCTGTGTATGATGAGGATGATGACTATTATAACCGACCATGCCTTAGACTACTTAGTGATTTCTTAGCTCTAGCCCCACCTAGTGAGCATGATGAACTTGTTGATTCTGTGTGTGATGATGTTGAAATTGATGAAAATATGTTAGACGATGAACCATTGTCCACACCATTGTCCATGCCTTTATGTGAAGAAAAGATTGAGTTTAGTGAATGCCATGATGTAATTGAGCATAATCTTGTTGAGAGTGAAATTGAATCTGTTGTGATTGAATGTGTGCTTGATAACGATTTGTTCACTTTCATTGAGGATCATTGCATTAGTGAGACATTAGCTACCCTTGTATGTGAGACCATTGATGTGCACACCTGTGATGATGAGCATAATTCTTTGGGGAATGATCATGATTGTTTGAACTTGGTTGTTGACAATGATGCTTTTGATGATGACATGCTTTATGAGTCATTCACGATGAGTTATGACCATGAACCTTCCACTTTCACTTTTGAGGTTGCTTTGGATGATGCACCTTTGTCTTTTAATGTTGATAGTTCTTCTAGTGAGTCTGATATTGATGAAGATGAAGATGTGCATGTATGTGATGTTGGGAGTGTTGTGATGTGGTCTAACCCTCTGTTTTCCTTATCACCTATTGACGATTATGATTATTTGGATGAAAGTTGTGATTTGGAATCTGTGTTTGATGAAAATTGCATGGATATTGAGTTTGAACCATTGTTTGCATCCAAGTCTTCGCATGAGCATGTTCAGAAATGTGTTGTATTGCCTCCTTCCATTGATTGTATACCCAATCTCCATTTACGAGTCAATGGGAGGATCCATTTGTCATGTCTTCTTTCACCGTGCCTAGAAAAGTCTTGTATATTCATGAATTTCATCAGTTCTATGACTTTTCTAAGGCATTTGATAAATTGTTAAGGGCACTAATGTTTGTTTATGTGCTATTGCGAGTGTGCTCTTACCACCACCATTCTAAGATGCATGAGAGGATGCATGATTTGTTACTCCGGGCGTTGAATGGTTCTGACATGATGCCCGATATCTTGAGGTGAGAAGGAGTGAATTTCTTGATAAGATACCTTTAAGGTAATATCCTTCCTCACCCTTCTTGTATAATTAGTGAGTTGCTCTTTCTTTTCTTATTTTATTTTCTGTTTGTGTGTGTCATTTTATTTTTATTTTGGGGTGCTTGCTTACCTACTTTTGTTTCCATTTTGAGGACACGACAACCTCTTTGTGTTGGAGTGGGAGGGTAGTATGTATTCCGGTATTCGAGTCTAAGAAAAGAAAAAAAAAGAGTCGTTTTGTAAATATTTTAGTTTGTTTTCTTAGTTCATTAGTCCTTAGTGTCTTGTATAGTTTGTTTTTCCTTTTGATCTTGCATGTGAACCATCACACATAGTATGCTTTTCTTGTTTATTTCTAACCTTGGTGTGATGTTCCTTGGATCGTGGATTGAATATGCTTGATTGAAGACTTCGAGGTAACTTCTTTCCACCCTCTCTTTATGTGAATATATCAATGATCCATGATGCATGCTTGATTTTCTTTTTGGGTGGCGAACCCCTTGAGTGTGAATGTTGGATATATTTTGTTGTTGGAGCCGTGTGGGCTCGGGTCGCCACCGCTTTTTATGTGATAAGTGTTTGTATATATGCTTTTCTTGGTTTTCTACCTTACTTGAGACACCCTTCTCAGAATGGAGACATTGTGATGTCTTGTGTTGGAGTTGGGGGGGGGGTGGTATTTTCCATTTGTCATGGGTAGATCACCTAGTTTTTGAGTCTTTTGTTTTTGTTTTTCTTAGTTTGTGTCCAAAAATCTAAAAATATTTTGTGTGTGAAAACAAAAAGGGGAGAAATGTTGTGAAAAACCCCAAAAGTTGTTTTTCTTTTTGAAGATGTTTAGCTCACGATTGTGTAGATAGTTGTCTAATCGGCTTATTCAATCAGTTAGAAGCGGCCGGTATGAATAATGATGGGCCTTAGGAAGGATTTTTTCCATGACTTATCTCCATTAGACCTCTACATGGAATGGGAAAGCGGAATCCTCAAATCTTACACGCTTTGACTGTGAATTCTTACCTAAGTTAGACGGTTTTAGTTGTTCAATTGCTTAAGCTCTTAATTAATGCATTAAATAATTACTGTCGGGCCTACCGTCATGGGTTGGTTTGGGTGGATCGGCACCCTATGCCCCTTAAGTGCAATGACTCACGTATGGAGAAACCGGCGGGGAGGGTAACCCTTTGCGAAGGCCGGTGCTTAAATCCCGCAAAACCCGACACAAACGCTCTAAAAGACACAAAACTGATTGAGTGTAAAGAAAAGAGCGTAGGTTTTGAAAAAGAAAGAAAAGAGCGAAGCAAGAAAAAGGAAAAAGGAAAAAAAGAGTTGAGCAAAAGAATGGTAAGAAAGAGAAAAGTAAAAAAAGAGAAGAAAAAGAAAGAAAAGAGTGGTGTAAGAAAAAGAAAGAAAGAGAGGTTGAAAGAAAAACCAAGAGTGAAGTAGGATAAATAATCCCGAGCCTGAGCATGAGAACAACTCTGATTGTCTGGTTTAGGATAGGAAAGACCGATTAGAGCCCACTTGCACATATGCACGAGGTGTTTTGCTCATCAGGAAGTGTTTGGGTTCAAAATCTCAAAGATTGGCAGTTTTCCAACCTTCTGTCTTAATTTGTTTATACTTGCTTCTTCCATTTGATTGTTGAGGCGGGTTTGGGAACTAGGTGCATGATTGGGGACGGGAATATCTTCTTTGCTTTTGCTTTGTTTCGTTTTTCGGTTTTCATTTCTTTTTCTTTTCCCTTTTTCTTTTCTCGTGGCTTTTGTGGGTATAGTTGCTATAAACCCTCACGAGACCTACCTCGTCCACCTGGGCTACCGGGGGGTTTAAAGGGCTTGATGCATATGCTAAATGCATCCGTGATTCCTGCAAAAGTGAGTTAGGGTTTTTAGTTTTTCTTTTTAGTCCTTTTCTTCGTTTTTAGTTTGCTCGGGGCGAGCAAACCCTTGTGTTGGAGTGGTGTTCGGCCTCATTTCGAGCCGAATTTCTTCTCTTTTATAGGGTATATTTGCTTGTTTTAACCCCTATCTATATATTAGATGTAATGATTTAGTGTTTTGTAGGAAAATAAGGAGTTAGAAGAAGTTTGGGCTTAATTGAAGGTTTTTAGGGAATCCCGAGCTATTTCCCGAGTCAAACCAAGTCAACCCGAGCCGAGATCCAAGTCAAACCAAGTCAACCCGAGACGAGAGCCGAGGCGAAACCGAAGTCGGAAATTCCATATCAAGATTGGCGTAAAACAGGGGAACGGTACAAACTTAAAGGTTTGAAATACGTGTGCCTTCACCCTTTGGGTCATAACTCTTTCGTTACAACTCCGATAACTGTGAAATTTTGGGTGCGTAAAGTACACACCGAGAGCTTTCCATCGATATCTTAAGGGCCTAAAACGGAGTTCGGATAAAGAAATTATGCGCGTTTGAAGTCGGCAGGGAAAAACTACCCAGAACGCTTGCTCGCCCGAGCCATCTGCTGGCTCGCCCGAGCCAGGCTTCTAGGGCAACAAAAACACCAGCCAGAATGCTGGCTCGCCCGAGCCACTCTGTCTGCAGACGCGCGTGCTGCGATTTGTCATAGGGTTTTGGGTTGTATTTTTCCTTCTTCTATAAATACCCACTTGTATTAATCTAAATTATCAATTAGCCTAGGTAGTTTAGGAGTAGAATTAGATTTAATTTCTTTCCTTTATTTGCTTTAATCTCTCTTAATTATTCTTCAAGTTTTCAATTGTTCTTCATTGTTCTTCAAGCTTTCATTAATTTCTAGCATTTGTATTCAAACTTTCTCAAGCTTTCTCAATTCAAGCAAGTTTCCATTGAAGTTTTACAAGCTTTCTCTCTCTTCTCTCTCTCTCTCTATATATATATATAATTGCCATTGTTGACTTGTTTTCCAAGCTTTATAGTGTTAGCCACAATCAACTCCATTTTTAGTGGGGAGGAGGGTCAATGAACTCCAATTCTACTTATTAGTGAGAATTTGGGGGATTCTTGGTAATCCAAACCACAATTTCTTGTTTGTTCGGGGGAAATTCAAGTGTAGATTGAAGGTTTATTGAAGATTAGTCATCGAAGGTATAATTCCTCGTTCCCAATTTCGTTGTTCATTCATTGTCTTCATTCATGCTTTTTAATCGCTTTCATCCTTAAGTGCTTTCTTTATTGCTTTCCTTTAATTGCTTTATTTATTATTATCATGTCTAGATTAGTTTAATGCTTTCATTTACATAATTTATCGTTTTCCGCGTCGAGAAAAACCCCTTTACACAAACCGATTACCTTAATTAAGCCTCACACCCATCCTTGAGATCGACAATCCTTACTTATAAAACCACAAAAATTACAACCGAACACACAACTTCCACAGTAGAGATCCGAGGCATACTCCCCAATATAGAACATATGATCAAGGCCTTAACAACATTCCACACTAATCCACAACAAGCATCATCAAGGCTCACAAAATCAAGATAATATGATTTCACTTCTATTCCACTATCTTGACTCAACCAAAGTTGTATTATCACGATAATCTTCTCAACACAACACCAAAGCACATGAAATTTCACAAAACATGCATTCATGAAACTCCAAAATATTCGCAAGTATGCTTCATTCATGCCCATCAAAATAATGTAATGAGGAAATTCTCGAGATCCCATACCTTGACCAAAATATTGGATACCAATTGACTTGAAAAGGATCAAGGCTGGAAAATCAACATCACCAGTAAAAACAATGAGCTCCTCCACTGAGTTTGTTGGGGGCTTGATACTCCATTCATCATACTTTGACCTCCTTCGCTTCCACCTCTTTCGTTTTGGTCTTCTTGTCACCTCAAAGTTCACCCATAGAATCGACCTTGGTTGGAAATAAACCAACTCAACATTGAAGCCACTAGAAGCTTCATCCTCCATTCTCGTCCTTGTAGCACCCAAAGATGACATTATGTTCATATTCACGAGCTGAGGTTCTGATTCTGACAATGTCATTGGCTGACAGCATACTAAGGTCATTGACTGTGTCAAGGATAGACAGTCCTCAACCTCCTTATCATAGACAGGATCCTCCAAAGGTTCACACTCTTCTTCATCAAGATCCTCTACTTCCTCATTATATCTAGGAAAGAGATTTAGATTGACTTCTTCATCCTCCTCGAACTCCTTATAATCTTCTTCATCTTCATACACATCAAAAATAGGAGGGTGATTAAAATCAACCTCGTGCTCATCTTCGTGTTCACTCTCAAGAGAAAAAAGGACCTAAACAACTTCTGCCGCATCATCAATTTCTAGAGGGAAATCATAATGAATTTCTGGTTCCTCTCGAATTTGATGTTCCTCCTCTTGAATCAAAGGTGGTTCACGCGACTTCATGGGACCCTAAATAAATTCATACCAAAATAAATCCATCTCCACTTGTAACATATTGATCCCACGCCTCAATCTCCTCATTCTCCTTTCCTCCTTCAAAATTTGCTGATTCTTTCGAGATGAAGGCTTGCTAAAAGTCATGGTTGCTGAGTTTTTTTTTTTTTTTGTGGCTATGTGTTTGGGCTGATTTGGGATGTGTTTAGGCTCAAGGAAATCAAAACTGACTCACCAAGATGGTAGCTAGCTATGCAACTTCATGAGATGTTCAACTACTACCCAATCATAAAAAATAACACCAATATACTCCCCCCAAGATGAAACTCAGCTCTGATACCAAGCTGATGTATGCAAGGTCGCTAAGATCAGAGTGATGACCTCACAAACACCAAACGGACACACAACACTTGAAATCCGAGACCTCACAACTGATAATCGAATACAATCAGCTCAAAATAGGGTTCAAATCAACAAGGATCATATGGATGAAAAGGGTGAGGTGTGAAATAAGATTTGATGAGCAAGAACAACACAAATAACCTCCTCCAAGATAGACCCGATTCACCACGCACCAAATAGCATCAAATGGATTGAAATGGATAATGAGGGATTGGAAAAACAGAAAAGGAAAGATAGACTTGAGATCAAGCTGATACAGGCACACCACAGCTAGAACACAAGGGCAATGGACTCGATTACCTCAATGGATACAGGCGCACCACCATTGAAGTCACCAAGCTCTACAACCACCACAAGAATTGCCAAATCCTTGATACTGTAGTAGAATTAACCAAGATTGAGAGTTTAACGTCACTCACAAACAAGAGGCTCAACAAGGCACTCAATTCTCATATTTAATATTTCAAGTTATTTTTTACAATGACCTCACAGTGGGTATATATAAGTGTAAAACCCCGAAAAAATCCAAAGATGTTGACCGTGACGTCGTTAATAAATTAGGTTTCACTTCGTTATTTGTTATTATACGTTTGTGTTTATTTTTGCTAACACTTGAGCTCGTACGATCGTGACGGACTAACAAGGGTATATCGATAATTTCGGAGGTTTAGTATTATTAGTTTTACTCATTTTATTATTAGTATTAGTATTAATATTATTGTGTTATATGAATAATTACATGAATATTATTTTGCTATGTGCTTACTATTAATAATATTATTATTAGTGTTATTATTATTATTATTATTATTATTATTATTAGTTTGTTTTTAGAAAAATCAGATTTTTAGTGTTGGGTTGGATTAGGATTAAGAATAGTTTAATTAGGCCTTAATTATGTGTTTAGTATAACAACTAGTTTCTCTCTCAAAACCCTAACATTAACCCTAACCCTAGCCTCTCTTCCTCCTCTCCCTCTCTCTCTCTCCCCGTCTCTACCGCCTAGCCGCAGCCGCCGGCCACCGCACCGCCCAACGCCTGCGACCACCCAGACCACCGCAACCGTCCTTCCTCTCTCTTTCGTTCTCTTGCTCTCACCCATCTCCCTCCATTCGACTGCCCTCCACCGACCACCAACCGAGGTCGCGCCACCGCAACCGCCTCTCTTGCCCTCGCCGTCGGAGTCGCAGCCACCCGCCGGAGCCGTCGTCGCACACCCACAATCGAAGGAGACAGCCCGTGGTGGTTATTGTTTGCTGCTGTTCGAAACCCTATTATGTCCCAGCCCCGCCACGGACGCCGCCGCCTCTCGACCGGTCGCCACCCAGTCGCCGGAAACCACCAGCGCCGGCACTTACGTAAACCCTAATTCTAGTTATCCTTCTTGTGTATAGGTTCTTTTGATATTATTATTGTCTTTCTTATCCCTATTCTATTCTTGTAAATCTTAGTTAATATGTATAATATTATGATTATAACCTCTGATTGTAATTTAGAATTTAAGTTGTTGTATTATTAATTGTTGCTAATGTGTGACTTGTATTATGTATTATATGTAAATCATGTTCAGGGTTTAGATAATACTATTATTGTATGCACGAATCTTTAAAGTATAATTACCTAGATTAATTCTTGAAGTGTTAGTTAAATATTCATATGTTCTTTAATTCTCTTAGGGTTCATTCATGTTTAATTTCATGTTTAAATCTTGTTAAATAAGTTAGGTTGATTGAATTACTAAAGTTTGATTCTTGATTATTAATTTACGATTCTTGATTTAATCTTGTATAAAGAAATTGGTTGTTGGGGTTCTTGATTAGTAGTTTAAATGTTTATATGTTCTTTATAGTTTATTCATATGTTCTTTAAGTTCCTTCTTGTTTATTGGTTAAGAAATTCATGTTTAAGATAGTGTTAATATTTCATGCATGCTTTTAGGGTTAGTAGAAATATTAAAGTTGATTTCATGTTCTACATTTTGGTTTTGATGATAGGAGGTTTGATGTTTGGACCTTAGTTGGATTAGGTTAATTACTTTGGACTTTAGTTACTGTTTTAAGCCCAAATTAGAAACCCGGGATCGGATTGGTGGAAGTTAGAACCGAATTTGTAAATTAAATGGAAACCGGTAACGGTACAGTTTTGATGGGGTCTAAAGATCGGGTCACCATGGTTAGTGTAGTTGTATTTTGATCGAACCCTTTGGACTGGAGTTTCCCTTTAGATGTTAGCTTTTATAGGAATTTTACGGACCGGACTTTGGAATTTTATAAGTCGAGTTATACCCTGATTACCAGACCTAGGTCAGGTCTGGATAGTTTTGGAAGATGACGGCTGTGAGGACCTTAAAGCGTGTTTTGTGTCTCGAATTCAACTTAAGAATTTTAGTAGACATCCCGAGGTTTCCGAAAAGTCCAAAACCAGACCCATAGGATGTCGGGAAGTCAAGTTACGACCCTTTTTGTGTGGATGCTGTAATCTGTCTTGTTATGTGAAATTGCTAATGAATGTGTTGTTGATTGAAAAAGTTTACTTGGTATTATTATGCGATTACTTGGAATGTGTTAGGTAATTTAAAGTGTAAATTCATGATTGATAGGAATATATAGGGTTCGTAGGGGAGGGTTAGTTAGAAGGTAGTTAATACTAATTTCGAAGGGTGCGTTTTGAATAGAATAATTATTCTATTTTAGGCCCGAGCTAATTCGCGTCGTTAGTGAGCTCAAGTGTGTTCGTTTTGCTGTGAAGTAAAGCTAACCAGGTAATGTCTATGCTCTACTCCCCACTGTGATGCTCTTTAAGTGTGTTTTGATGTTTTCTAATCTGTTTTGAGAATTGCATCCCGAAAGGGGACTTTGTATGGAAAATGTGACCATCTACTTTGGATAACTGTTTGTAATTGTTGTACTTTGTTTTATGAGTTGAGAAAGTGGATGGTCTTTTATTAGTGGTTTTCAGATTGGTTTTGATAATCTAGGTTAGGTTTGACTTGACAGTTGTGAGTTGAGATTTGCATAAGATACTAATAATTCAAGTGAAACGTTAATCGAGTTTATTTGGTCGTAGACTCTGGAAGGCAAAAGGTCTGGGACCCTAGTCGTAGCCTGTGGTAGGTGGAAATGTGAACTCTTGATTTTTTGGTCGTAGCCTGTGGTAGGCAAAGGGTCTGGCACCTTGGTCGTAGCCTGTAGTAGGTGGAAATGTGAACTCTTGATACTCTGGTCGTAGCCTGTGGTAGGCAAAAGGTCTAGGACCCTGGTCGTAGCCTGTGGTAGGCGGAAATGTGAACTCTTGATATTCTGGTCGTAGCCTGTGGTAGGCAAAGGGTCTGGGACCCTGGTCGTAGCCTGTGGTAGGTAGAGGATCTGGGATCCGGTATGATATTTGTTACTTTAAGGGATGTGGTATCCCGCCCGCATAATAAAATATGATTTGGTTGGGTTGAGGAAAACAGTTAAGGGATTAAAGGTTTGTGAAATGGTTTGACTTATTGCCTTTCCCTCAAATCAATTGAAATGAACTTAACTTGTTTTTAACGTTAGGGGTAAACATTGTTGAGATTTTCCCCTCATTTTTGAAATGTTTTGTTTTCAGGTGAAGATCTATATGCTGGGGATGGGAATTAGAATTGAGGACGACATTTTTAGAAGCTAAATTTTATGTTACGTTATTTTTTGAAAGACTTAAAGCTAGTTTGATTTGTTAGTTGGTTTATCGTTATCAGACAGTTGTAGTTTCCCTTCTTGCCTTGTATTCCTTCGGGGATACGGCAGTGACGCCCCAAATAAGAGTTGAGACTTCCGCTGAAATTTTACCGTTAACGTTAGTTTGACTTTGACTTTTTCTATAATTGAATTTTCGGGGTGTTACAGAATGGTATCAGAGGTCTGGGTTGCGACCTGGTAGCTCCTAAGTGTCTATCAGGCTTTAAGTTAGAGCTTAGGATTCTACGTTCGGAGTGATGAGTGTCGGATGGGGGTATGGAATGTTTGTCTGTTTCTTGGATTTCTTATGTGTTGCAAGTGCGTTCTTGATTATTTTATTCTTCATATGTTGGGTTGTATATCATCGCCTTTGTTATGAGCATGAGACTTTAGCTCCTCTTAAAGAATTAAAAGACCGAGGTGGGTGCGGAATATAGTCCCGAGGAGGGTCTAGAACCAGAAGAAGACCCGATGAGAATTCAGAGGCCGAGAGAAGACTTAGCATACGAGGAACAGTCGCTAGAGATTTTTGGTAGCAAAGAAGGTAGCCTCAATGAAAGACCGAGCCTTAAGATGAGGCTCTAGTAGAGTTCAAGGTGGAAGCAGACTCCGAGGAGGACTCTGGGGATGAGTTTGACGATCCTGATTGGACCCCAATCGTGGTCCGTAGGAACCCTCTTCCGTATGAAAATACTCTAAGTAGAGTTAGTAAAAGAGTAGTGGGATTAGTCCCAAGTAGTAATACTTACATGTAATTAGTTTTTGATTGTTTAAATGTATAACCGTGTGGTTTGTTGCTTTTGTTAGCCCCAGTAGGAGAGAATGAAACTTTATATGATGCTCGGGTGTAAGAGATATGAAATAATGAATTTCTTTTCTTGAGCTATTGTTATAATCTTATAAAAGTGAAAGGATGTTGGGAAATGATCAAGTGAAATGTGGAGTTAATCTCAAAGATGGAACCCTTGAATTTTGTTGCAAGTACCAAAGTGTTGAAATGTGCTATTAAATGCGATTAGACTTAAAGCTAGGTTTATGGTTCTATTACTTGTCGAGTTCTTTTATGTTTTAGTCTAATAAGAGTAGTTAACTTCAGAATTCGTATTTACGTGGTGAGAATAACAACCCTAGTAGTCTAAATCGACCCTTTTGAACCAGGATGTTGGACATAAACGGTTCTCAACCCAACAACGTTAATCGGGAGCGCCCGCAAGCTGCAGCCGAACAGCGCCCTCAAAAATTACAACCGAACACACAACTTCCACAGTAGACATCCGAGGCATACTAACTTCGAAGGGCGCGTTTTGATTAGAATAATTATTCTATTTTAGGCCCGAGCTAATTCGCTTCGTTAGTGAGCTCATGTGTGTTCGTTTTGTTGTAAAGTGAAGCTAACCAGGTAATGTCTACGCTCTACTCCCCACTGTGATGCTCTTTAAATGTGTTTTGATGTTTTCTAATCTGTTTTGAGAATTGCATCCCGAAAGGGGACTTTGTATGGAAAATGTGACCATCTATTTCGGATAACTGTTTGTAATTGTTGTACTTTCTTTTATGTGTTGAGAAAGTGGATGGTCTTTTATTAGTGGTTTTCAGATTGGTTTTGCTAATATGGGTTGGGTTTGACTTTAGAGTTGTGAGTTGAGATTTGCATAAGATACTAATAATTCAAGTAAAACATTAATCGAGTTTATTTGGTCGTAGCCTCTGGTAGGCAAAGGGTCTGGGACCCTGGTCGTAGCCTGTGGTAGGCGGAAATGTGAACTCTTGATTTTCTGGTCGTAGCCTTTGGTAGGCAAAGGGTCCGGGACCCTGGTCGTATCCTGTGGTAGGCGGAAATGTGAACTCTTGAAATTCGTGTCGTAGCCTGTGGTAGGCAAGGGGTCTGGGACCCTGGTTGTAGCCTGTGGTAGGTGGAAATGTGAACTCTTGATACTCTGGTCGTAGCCTGTGGTAGGCAAAGGGTCTAGGACCCTGGTCGTAGCCTGTGGTAGGCGGAAATGTGAACTCTTGATATTCTGGTCGTAGCCTGTGGTAGGCAAAGTGCAGGACCACAGTCGAGCTTTGTGGTAGGTAGAGGATCTGGGATCCGGTATGATATTTGTTACTTTAAGGGATGTGGTATCCCGCCCGCATAATAAAATATGATTTGGTTGGGTTGAGGAAAACAGTTAAGGGATTAAAGGTTTGTGAAATGGTTTGACTTATTGCCTTTCCCTCAAATCAATTGAAATGAACTTAACTTGTTTTTAACGTTAGGGGTAGACATTGTTGAGATTTTCCCCTCATTTTTGAAATGTTTTGTTTTCAGGTGAAGATCTATATGCTGGGGATGGGAATTAGAAGTGAGGACGACATTTTTAGAAGCTAAATTTTATGTTACGTTACTTTTTGAAAGACTTGAAGCTAGTTTGATTTGTTAGTTGGTTTATCGTTATCAGACAGTTGTAGTTTCCCTTCTTGCCTTGTATTCCTTCGGGGATACGGCAGTGACGCCCTAAATAAGAGTTGAGACTTCCGCTGAAATTTTACCGTTAACGTTAGTTTGACTTTGACTTTTTCTATAATTGAATTTTTGGGGCGCTACAGAATGGTATCAGAGCTCTGGGTTGCGACGTGGTAGCTCCTAAGTGTCTATCAGGCTTTTAGTTAGAGCTTCGGATGTTACGTTTGGAGTGATGAGTGTAGGATGGGGGTATGGAATGTTTGTCTGTTTCTTGGATTTCTTATGTGTTGCAAGTGCGTTCTTGATTATTTTATTCTTCATATGTTGGGTTGTATATCGTCGCCTTTGTTATGAGCATGAGACTTTAGCTCCTGTTAAAGAATTAAAAGCCCGAGGTGGGTGTGGAATATAGTCCCGAGGAGGGCCTAGAACCAGAAGAAGACCTCTGATGAGAATTTAGAGGCCGAGAGAAGACTTAACATACGAGGAACAGTCGCTGGAGATTTTTGGTTGCAGAGAAGGTAGCCTCAATGAAAGACCGAGCCTTAAGATGAGGCTCTGGTAGAGTTCAAGGTGGAAGCAGACTCCGAGGAGGACTCTGGGGATGAGTTTGACGATCCTGATTGGACCCCAATCGTGGTCCGCATGAACCCTCTTTCGTATGAAAATACTGTAAGTAGAGTTAGTAAAAGAGTAGTGGGATTAGTCCCAAGTAGTAATACTTACATGTAATTAGTTTTTGATTGTTTAAATTTATAATCGTGTGGTTTGTTGCTTTTGTTAGCCCCAGTTAAGGGAGAATGAAACTTTATGTGATGCTCAGGTGCAAGAGATATGAAATAATGAATTTCTTTTCTTGAGCTATTGTTATAATCTTATGAAAGTGAAAGGATGTTGGCAAATGATCAAGTGAAATGTGGAGTTAATCTCAAAGATGGAACCCTTGAATTTTGTTGCAAGTACCAAAGTGTTGAAATGTGATGCTATTAAATGCGATTAGAGTTAAAGTTATGTTTATGGTTCTGTTACTTGTCGAGTTCTTTTATGTTTTAGTCTAATAAGAGTAGTTAACTTCAGAATTCATATTTACGTGGTGAGAATAACAACCCTAGTAGTCTAAATCGACCCCTTTGAACCAGGATGTCGGACATAAATGGTTCTTAACCCAACAACGTTAATCGAGCAATACTTCAAACCGCCGATCAATCAAGCGCGCCAACGTCTTCCTCACTTGATATCGTGGTCTGTACAAAGACCAGTGGAACGACCTTGCTAGCCTGCTGATGATTGAGATGCTTAACAGGCACGAGGATCTACTGAAAAGGGTGGTGGATCGACAAGGAGGAGAAGGGGAAGATGATCCCTCCACTCTTCTCCAAAGGTTCAATAGCTTTAACCCGCCCACTTATACAGGGGTAGCTAACCCCAAAGTCTTTGAAGATTGGGTTAGGGAGATTGAAAAGATTTTCGACACAACCCGTTGTCCCGAGGAGCTACGGGTGGATTTTGCTACATACCACTTGAAGGAGGAGGCCGATCTATGGTGGGTCAGTGTGAAGGAGATACGAACCAAACCGGGTTTTGATTGGAACCATTTTAAGGTTGTGCTGAAAGATCGGTTCTATCCTATGTCTCTTCTAAAGGCGAAAGAAAAGGAATTCATGGAGTTACGCCAAGGAGAGCGTAGCGTGCTTGCTTACTCCACTAAATTCACCGAACTATCTCGGTTTGCACCTGCTCTTGTGTCTTGTGAACAACTGAGGATGGATCGTTTTTGGGATGGATTGAACTGCAAAATTCAGGATCGGATGTCATCACGTGAGTTCACGTCTTACCAGAATATGTTGAATGTTGCCCTCACTGTAGAAAGGGTAATGCACGACATGGAGCGACAACTTGGCATGCAAGGGCATAAGAGGAAAGAGTCGCCCCGTTTCAACCCACCTCAACCCTACCAAGAGAAGAGGTTTCGCCCCAACAATTGGCAAAGCAATCAGTCTTCAGGACGTACGCCCTCGAATGTCCCGACCTGCCGAAACTGTGGCCGACCTAGGCATTATGCTCGAGATTGTACAATAATGATTGTAAGGGGAGGATGCTTTAAGTGTGGAAGCCCCCAACATCACATAAGACACTGTCCCCAGTTGACCTCGGAGGGCTATGACAATGAAAGCAATGGAAATGATGGGAGCAATGAAAACCAGAGGGCCTCACCTTTAAGTTATCAAGAACCTGGAAAGTAGAAGAGAAGATGACAGCAAGTAGCCTCACCTGTTTCACTCTTAAAGGTACGTCAAGTTTCGAGGACGAAACTTCTTTTAAGGAGGTAATGATGTAAAACCTCGAGTTTTAGGGAGAACGAAACCATTAGTATTGTTACCAAACCGTTAGGCTTAAGTTTAAGTTTCGTGGACGAAACTTCTTTTAAGGAGGTAATGATGTAAAACCCCGAAAAAATCCAAAGATGTTGACCGTGACGTTGTTAGTAAATTAGGTTTGACTTCGTTATTTGTTATTATTCGTTTGTGTTTATTTTTGCTAACACTTTAGCTCGTAGGATCGTGAGGGACTAACAAGGGTATATCGATAATTTCGAAGGGTTAGTATTATTAGTTTTACTCTTTTTATTATTAGTATTAGTATTAATATTATTGTGTTATATGAATAATTACGTGAATATTATTTTGCTATGTGATTACTATTAATAATATTATTATTAGTGTTATTATTATTATTACTATTATTATTATTATTAGTTTGTTTTTAGAAAAATCAGATTTTTAGTGTTGGGTTTGATTAGGATTAAGAATAGTCTAATTGGGCCTTAATTATGTGTTTAGTATAAAAACTAGTTTCTCTCTCAAAACCCTAACATTAACCCTAACCCTAGCCTCTCTTCCTCCTCTCCCTCTCTCTCTCTCTCTCTCCGTCTCTACCGCCAAGCCGCAGCCGCCGGCCACCGCACCGCCCAACGTCGGCGATCACCCAGACCACCGCAACCACCCTTCCTCTCTCTTTCATTCTCTTGCTCTCACCCATCTCCCTCCATTCGACTGCCCTCCACCGACCACCAACCGAGGTCGCGCACCGCAACCGCCGCTCTTGCCCACGCCGTCGTAGTCGCAGCCACCCGCCGGAGGCGTCGTCGCACACCCACAGTCGAAGGAGACAGCCCTAAGTCGTTACTGTTTGCTTCTGTTCAAAACCCTATTACGTCCCAGCCCTGCCACGGACGCCGCCGCCTCTCGACCGGTTGCCACCCAGTGGCCGGAAACCACCAGCGCCGGCCCATACGTAAACCCTAATTCTAGTTATCCTTCTTGTGTATAGGTTCTTTTGATATTATTATTGTCTTTCTTATCCCTATTCTATTCTTGTAAATCTGAGTCAATGTGTATAATTTTATGATTATAACCTCTGATTGTAATTTAGAATTTAAGTTATTGTATTATTAATTGTTGCTAATGTGTGACTTGTATTATGTATTATATGTAAATCATGTTTAGGGTTTAGATAATACTATTATTGTATGCACGAATCTTTAAAGTATAATTACCTAGATTAATTCTTGAATTGTTAGTTAAATATTCATATGTTCTTTAATTCTCTTAGGGTTCATTCATGTTTAATTTCATGTTTAAATCTTGTTAAATAAGTTAGGTTGATTGAATTACTAATGTTCGATTCTTGATTATTAATTTACGATTCTTGATTTAATCTTGTATAAAGAAATTGGTTGTTGGGGTTCTTGATTAGTAGTTTAAATGTTTATATATTCTTTATAGTTTATTCACATGTTCTTTAAATTCCTTCTTGTTTATTGGTTAAGAAATTCATGTTTAGGATAGTGTTAATATTTCATGCATGCTTTTAGGGTTAGTAGAAATATTAAAGTTGATTTCATGTTCTACATTTTGGTTTTGATGATAGGAGGTTTGACGTTTGGACCTTAGATAGATTAGGTTAATTACTTTGGACTTTAGTTACTGTTTTAAGCCCAAATTAGGAACCCGGGATCGGATTGGTGGAAGTTAGAACCGAATTTGCAAATTAAATGGAAACTGGTAATGGGACATTTTTGATGGGGTCTAAAGATTGGGTCACCACGATTAGTGTAGTTGTCTTTTGATCGAACCCTTTGGACTAGAGTTGTCCTTAGATGTTTGCTTTCATAGGAATGTTACGGACCGGACTTTGGAATTTTATAAGTCGAGTTATACCCCGATTACCAGACCTAGGTCAGGTCTGGACAGTTTTGGAAGATGACGGTTTTTGACGACCTTAAATCGTGTTTTGGGTCTCGAGTTCAACTTAAGAGTTTTAGTAGACATCCCGAGGTTTCCGAAAGTCCAAAACCAGACCCATAGGATGTTGGGAAGTCAAGTTACGACCCTTTTTGTCTGGATGCTATAATCTGTCTTGTTATGTGAAATTGCTAATGAATGTGTTGTTGATTGAAAAAGTTTACTTGGTATTATTATGCGATTACTTCGAATGTGTTAGGTAATTTAAAGTGTAAATTCATGATTGATAGGAATCTATAGGGTTCCTAGGGGATGGTTAGTTAGAAGGTAGTTAATACTAACTTCGAAGGGCGCGTTTTGATTAGAATAATTATTCTATTTTAGGCCTAAGCTAATTCGCGTCGTTAGTGAGCTCAAATGTGTTCGTTTTGCTGTGAAGTGAAGCTATCCAATTAATATCTATGCTCTACTCCCCACCGTGATGCTCTTCAAATGTGTTTTGATGTTTTCCAATCTGTTTTGAGAATTGCATCCCGAAAGGGGACTTTGTATGGAAAATGTGACCATCTATTTTGGATAACTGTTTGTAATTGTTGTACTTTGTTTTATGAGTTGAGAAAGTGGATGGTCTTTTATTAGTGGTTTTCGGATTGGTTTTGATAATCTGGGTTGGGTTTGACTTGAGAGTTGTGAGTTGAGATTTGCATAAGATACTAATAATTCAAGTGAAACATTAAGCGGGTTTATTTGGTCGTAGCCTCTGGTAGGCAAAGGGTCTGGGACCCTGGTCGTAGCTTGTGGTAGGCGGAAATGTGAACTCTTGATTTTCTGGTCGTAGCCTGTGGTTGGCGGAAATGTGAACTCTTGAAATTCTGGTCGTAGCCTGTGGTAGGCATGGGGTCTCGGACCCTGGTCGTAGCCTGTGGTAGGCGGAAATGTGAACTCTTGATACTCTGGTCGTAGCCTGTGGTAGGCAATGGGTCTGGGACCCTGGTCGTAGCCTGTGGTAGGCGGAAATGTGAACTCTTGATATTCTGGTCGTAGCCTGTGGTAGGCAAATGGTCTGGGACACGGGTCGTAGCCTGTGGTAGGCAGAGGATCTGGGATCCGGTATTATATTTGTTACTTTAAGGGATGTGGTATCCCGCCCGCATAATAAAATATGATTTGGTTGGGTTGAGGAAAATAGTTAAGGGATTAAAGGTTTGTGAAATGGTTTGACTTATTTTCTCTCTCTCAAATGAATTGAATTGAAATGAACTTAACTTGTTTTTAACGTTAGGGGTAGACATTATTGAGATTTTCCCCTCATTTTTGAAATGTTTTGTTTTCAGGTGAAGATCTATATGCTGGGGACGGGAATTAGAAGTGAGGACGACATTTTTAGAAGCTATCTTTTATGTTACGTTACTTTTTGAAAGACTTGAAGCTAGTTTGATTTGTTAGTTGGTTTACCGTTATCAGACAGTTGTAGTTTCCCTTCTTGCCTTGTATTCCTTCGGGGATACGGCAGTGACGCCCCAAATAAGAGTTGAGACTTCCGCTGAAATTTTTCCGTTAACGTTAGTTTGACTTTGACTTTTTCTATAACTGAATTTTCGGGGCGTTACAATAAGCCCAGCTGAAATATCTAATTAGGAGTTTCTTGAGCAAAAAGAAAACATCCTAAACGTGGTTAATTAAATAATTACATCAAAATAAGATAATGTGTAACTAACTTAGGAAGCTTCTAGACCCATTGGTAATGAGGGCTAATTAAAGCGTCACACATGACATCTTCATGAAGCTTCTAGAACAATTGGAAGGCTCTAGAAACATCACACATGGCGCTTTCTTGTTGGAGCAGTATTCCTCACGTGGGCAAGGCTGGATAATCACCTCACGAGCTGGAAGGACCTCAACAGCTCGAAAGTGACGTCTTCATAGAGGGCCTTAATGACAAACACCTCACTGATTTAGAAAGACCTCAAGAACTCAGGAAGTGAAGTCAAAAAGGTGCAAATAGTCTTCCTTCAGTAGGGAACGTCCTTGGACTTCCAAATTCTCAGCAGACTCAATATGGAGGTCTTCATGTGCATCTTCATATTGCATAAAAGATTAATGACCTCTAATAAACAGAAGATGATGAAACCCTAGTGAAAAGACCAAAAAGACCTTGCTGAAACACCAAAAGACAAGCTAATCCCGAATGAGGTCCTCATGCACGTACCCAGATTGCAATAGTTGTGCAAAATGCAAACGACCTCCAGATGGATCACCCTTGGGCATTTAGGAAAGTTCAATAATACACTTCCTTGATTGAAAAGAATAATCAGCTCCAGATAAACGTCCTCAATGTCCAAATAAACGTTCTCAATGCATGCCCAGGTTGAAATAGTTCTGTGGAACCCAAATGACGTTCGGACCATGTAAGCTTGGACATTATGAACGATCTCCAAGGGACCAAATGTGAGTGAGGCCTCAATTCTGAAGTATTGAGACAGTAAGGATGGCCTCACATCAGGTGGATGACTTTTGATATAGTCAAGGACCTTCTGGGATTCATGGATGGCCTCAAAGTATGCGGACACCAAATGAGGTTTTGAGGGCTGATCTCCATCACAAAGTGCTAAAGGGAAAGAGGTTACAACTCGGCACTATTGAAAACAAGTCCTCAACAGACTTATTAGGCCAGAAGACTTCACAGATGACTTCTGCACTTGAGGCCTCACAGAAGAGACAATTACAACTGAAGATCACACGTACAATGAGAACCCTTTCTTTCTTTCATAAACACGACCTTAGAGGTCCTCACCAGATATACTCTCTGGTTACAAATTCACCACTTTTCTTAGTGGTTACAACTCAGAATATTTTCACTCAAATATTCATACAACTCAGAATTTTCTAACCAAAATTCCTACTCAGATTTTCTTCCTTGGAAATCCCTAATTCTCACATAAGAGGTTGATAGTATTTATGCTTGAGAATTTCCACTGGAACTAGAGGTCCTCATTGCTGAATACGGTGAGGTCCTCAGATAGCGTTGAGATTATTCATTCTACTTCCTTGATTGAAGATTATTTCCTTTCTTGAGAGTAGATTTTCAATCTTCTTATTTAGGTAGCCGTTTCTTTCTCTTAATTAATTAGTGATTTTATATCTTCAAAATCTCTTAATAATATTCTGCAAATAAAATCAGATTAGAGATTATGAGAAAGATATAGATCTCTAGGGAAGATAAGGGATATTTATATGAAGGAAACTTCCCTAAATTAATATCTTCGAATTTTGTCTTTCACTCAAAAGTATGGCGGATGCAATGGAGGTCCTCACGCAGACTGTAGTGGAGGTCCTTAGAGGGCAGTAGAGTTTCTTCAATCTCCCCATTTTTGTTTGAAAGACAAAATTTTCTTCGTGGTCCTTTTACATAGATACACAATACATAGAAGAGAAATGCAACAAACTTAATTCTCCCCCTTTTTGTCTTTCAGACAGAAAGGAAACAGGAGAGTACATGCACTAAGATGTGTTGCCAAAATATAGAGAGGAGAAGAGAGAGAGAAGGAGGGATAGGAGGAAAAGAAATGATTAGAAAAAGAAATGACGAGGTACCCGAGAGGACATGGTGATGAGGACATCAGAGGTCCAGCACGTAGTGAGTTGACGAACCTGGGAGGTGGAGAGAGACCACTTGTAGGGAGGATGGATGATAGGACTCCCCTCAATTTGACAGCTTCTGCATAGGTTGAGGTCCTCATGATAGAAGGCTCCCCTTAGAATGGTGCGGTTGGCGTTGTTTCGCGTCCTTCCCAATGTCTAGGATCTTGTCTTGGATTTTGTCTCCAAAGGTCACTCTTCCATTCTTGTTGATTTTCAGTTTGCAGAACTTGGTTGTATCTCTGGTAATGTGCCTGAGGCATACCTGCAATAGAGGACACTATACCTTTCTTGGTCTCTGACCAAGGAGGAGATCGTTGCAGTGAGGTCTTTGGGACCCAATTTTTAGTAATGCACGGAGGTCTAGTTCCTTTAGACATGGGAGTTGGTAAGGTCCTTATTTTATTGCTGTTGGAGGTCCTCTATGATAATTTTCTCTGATAGGTTGAATATTTGGGGTAGGAAGTAGAGGTCCTTTGTTGGTATGGATGGGAGGACTTTTGGACCGATAGTTTTTGAGAGGTGGTGTATCAGGTGTGGGAAGAATGGGTTCCTTCTGGTAGGGATGAGATTTTATGACTGCCTCATTTGATAATTGAGTGATGTCCTTAAAGCAGTCTTTGACCTCTATGGATAGTCGAACATTTTCAGTTGCTAAAAGGTCATTTCTGGTGTTCAAGCTCTCTATGTTTTCGTTCAGATGATTGACATGTTTCGTAAGATGCTTGACTCTTTATATTAAGGATCTAGAATATTTGAAGAGGTGAAATAATTTATGAGCAAGGTGCGAAGAGGGAAGAGAGAGGAACTCATCAATGTTTACCTCGTCATGAGATGAGGTTCGATCTTGATCCTCACTTATGTTTGCCATCAGACATACATTTGTTATTTCTTCTACCTCACTGTGGCCTTCACTGGAATCACTATCGCTCCATGTTTCCATTATTTCCTTATGTTTATTCCGTTGAGACCGACTGTTTCTCTTGTCTTTGTTTCTTTTGGCGTGAGGGCAGTCCTTCATAAGGTGTTTTGAGCTGCCACAAACAAAACAAGTAAATGGGTCAACATCTGTTCTTAATGAGGACTTACCTTTTGAGGTTGCTTTTCTGTTTTGTCCATCCTTGCTGTATCCTCGAAAGGTTGGATTTTTCTTGTATAATCTTCTGAGCCCTCTAGCTACCATTGTCGTTGTATCTTCCTCCTCATCATCATCTAACTCACTGTAAGATTTACTTACTGCCTTGAGGGTAATTCCCTTGGGTTCTGAGAGGTCATTCAATTTGATCTCATAGGCAAATAGTTTTCCAATGAGTTCCTCCAGTTTGAGGGCCTTGAGATCTTGAGCTTCTTCAATGGTCGTGACTTTTTCCTCATTTTCTTCTAGGCAGGCATCGGAGGACCTTTCTAACTTTTTCCTCATTTGGGTAGGTTTTTCCTAGTGATATGAGGTGGTTGGTTCTGCTGCAGAATCTTTTGAACATCTCTTCAATAGTCTCATTTTCTTCCATTCTGAAGGCCTCATACTTTTGGACAAGGATTTCTACTTTGGTGTCCTTGACTTGACTTGTGCCTTCATATGAGGTTATCAAATAACCCCAAACCTGTTTCGCAGTTTCAAAGTTAGATACACGTTCAAAATTATTTGAATTTAAACTGCAATAGATCAAGTTTAGGGCATGAGTAGTTTTTGTCAATGGCTCCAACTCTTATTGGTCATTTCAGATCTTTTCTTTGGGACATCTTGACCAGCACTAATCTTCTTCATGGGAGTAGAATAATCTCCCTCGGTTAGGGGTTGGCATAACAGGTTAACCGCATTTGCGATTAACCGCATATGCGGATAACCGCTTTTGAGATTTTTTAATTTTGAAAACCTAAACCGCAACCGTAATATGTGGTTAACCGCTTTTAAAATCTGGAATCCTAAACCAAACCTCAAAACCGCAATTTAGAAGTGGTGTCGATTAACGACTTTTAAAATCTGAAAATTTACCTGGTTAACATACACGGTTTATGATTAACCGATTTCCTGGAAATTCATAATAACATTTATGCAAATAAATGCAATCATATTACTAATAAATTCATATTCCGATACAACGATACGCATATGCAGGCACACCGCCGTACGCTTCTTTGCCTGCCTTTGAAAAAACAGTGAATGTCAAATGACCAACAAGTCATCAACCAAACATCCAAGTTTCCACACTTAATTGAGAGCATAACTAGGGTTTTTTTTTCAACTTAATTGAGAGCGGTTAACCGTTTCATGAAAATCCAAAACCTAAACTTAAACCACTCATAGCGGTTTGGCTAACCTAAACCGCTTTTATGAACAAATCAATTCGGTTAACCATATTTTGCGGTTTGGTTTATGCGGTTTTGCGGTTCAATTTGTTGTTTAGGTTTATGGTGCCCACCCCTACCCTCGGTAACTACAATCCAGAGGTCCTCATCTTGGTCCTTGAGGAAGACCTCCATTTGTCTTTTCCACGACATGCAGTTTTCTCCAGTGAGTAATGGAGCTATTGTCCATGAGCGTCCTTGAGGAGCTTCATTTGTGTTGATAGCGGCCATGATCTTTTCCACGAGTGGTTAAACTCTTGAATTTGTGGACCCGCTCTGATACCAATTGAAATAACCCTAGAGGGGGGTGAATAGGGTTGTATAAATAAATCTACACTTAATCAACACAAAAAGGTTAATAGCACTTGAATGAACTGAATAATACTTCTTTATTGATTGAATCAAAGTGCTAAAGGGAAAGAGGTTACAACTCAGCACTATTGAGAACGAGGTCCTCAATAGGCTTATTAGGGCAGAAGACTTCACAGATGACTTCTGCACTTGAGGCCTCACAGAGAGGCAATTACAGCTGAAGATCACACGTACAGTGTGAACCCTTTCTTTCTTTCTTTCAAAAACACGACCTTAGAGGTCCTCACCAGATACACTCTCTGGTTACAAACTCACCACTTTTCTTAGTGGCTACAACTCAGAATATTTTTACTCAAATATTCATACAACTCAGAATTTTCTAACCAAAATTCCTACTCTGACTTTCTTCCTTGGAAATCCCTAATTCTCACATAAGAGGTTGATAGTATTTATGCTTGAGAATTTCCACGGCAACTTTCCATTTCCTCTAGAGAATAATTATTTATTTCTTGAGCTAATCTTCAATCCTTCTCAATCTTGGCAATTTGCAACGATATCTTTCCTTTCCTTTTAGCATCTGAAAAAGATATAATGTGTTATAATATAAGTCCAGAATCGCAAGGAATAGAATAAGATTAGGATATGGAAAAACTTCCCTGATTTAATTTTGACAAACAAAATCTTCGCACTGAAACTAGAGGTCCTCATTGATGAATACGGTGAGGTCCTCAAATAGCGTTGAGATTCTTCATTCTACTTCCTTGATTGAAGATTATTTTTTTTCTTGAGAGTAGATTTTCAATCTTCTCATTTAGGCAACTGTTTCTTTCTCTTAATTAAATACTAATTTTACATCTTCAAAATCTCTTAATAAATCAGATTAGAGATTATGAGAAAGATATAGATCTCTAGGGAAGATAAGAGATATTTATATAAAGGAAACTTCCCTAAATTAATATCTTCGAATTTTGTCTTTCAATCCAAAGTATGGCGGATGGGATGGAGGTCCTCACGCAGACTGTAGTGGAGGTCCTTAGAGGGCAGTAGAGTTTCTTCAGAGTGTTATAATACGTGAACATTACTACCCTTGATATATAATCCTACGCGTGTTTGAACAAAAATGTCACACAACTTTTCATTTTAATAAAAAATGACACTGGACTTTTAAAAACTGTCATTATTGCCAATCAACTTTCAAAAATATTCAAAAATATCATCGAAATCTACTATTGCATGTTATGAACCACATAACTAGTTAATAGATTGTTTGGATAAAAATGTCACTTAACTTTCTAAAAATGTCAAAAATACCACTCAATTTTCTCAAAAAGTCAAGAACGTCACCACCATTAATTAAAATAGAAAAATGTCACTAGATTTCATTTATTTAAAATAATATATGAATAATATTCAAGTTTCATCGGGAGATTCGTTAGAAAATAAAAAGTTTGTTTATAAATCATGTACTTGTAAATTAATTTTTTTATGATTAGGATTTTGTATAGTAATATTAATTTTTTATATTTTCTCCGTAAAATTTTATTTTATTTCTTATTTTATTCTTAGAATATTTGTAACAATATTTTCTCTACGACTTATTCTCTATCACGTACCTTTGTCTTACTATCTTGAACACATCACTTTAATCTTAAATTGCATGCATGCATACATACATACATACAAACCAAAAACAATTATTTGGCCTTGTTCTTTAGTTGGGTTAAACGTAACTAGCCTAAATTAACTTAATTTATCTTATCATTACCTAACCTAATCTAAACCAACTCTCTAAAAAACACTCAAACCAAAAACATCGTTTTCAATCAAAAAGAAATTCTAATACTTTTTTCAAATGTATTTTTCACGTGAGATTGTTCTTTTTATAGACCATTAACCAACAATACCATTTTATAGGCGTAAAAAAAATTACTACTTTATAATTTATATTGACATTTAGAGAATACAGCAGTACATCATCTTTTAAATGGCTAATGCGTTTGGGAACGTATTTTTCACGTGATGTTGTTCTTGCTGTAGAAAAATAAAATATTGCGTTCTTCATATTCGGTGTGAAAAATTATTGTATTAGGGGATATCAAGTTTACATGGTGAAATGATGTTCCTTTTCAGGGGCGGATTCAACTCTATACCAAATGACTCTACTGAAATTTTAGGGAAAAAAGATTACATATACAGAATATATATTAATTATACAGATAAAATTTCATTAATAGAAGTGTACTCTAGTGGTTAGTGTATATGTGCAATGAAATGGAAGGCACGGGTTCAAATCTGAGATGTAAGGTCAGACACTCAAGACCTTTTTAAAACCAATCAACTGGTTTCCTCCTTTATTAAGCAAACAATATATTCGAGTGGTAATAAAATCAAATAGCAAATGGTGCTTCAGTGGTTAATGTATTTATTTGTCTTTAGCACGCCTTTGAGGTGTGAGTTCAAGACTTGATAATTGTGAATTTTTTATTGTTTTTCTTTCTTTTTTTCTAGCTTCTATTCATTGAATTAATACTCTCCTTCATTCCTAAACACAACCGAATTTAAAAACTCCATTACTGTCTACTCTAGTCTCCAAAGTCCCATACACCCTCCATCATAGATCCACCACCGCTAGGTGCCTCACCGCCACCTTCGCAGCCGCCAGCCAACACTTTGCCAGCCAACACTTTGACCTACAACCCAACATAACTGGCCAAGTATCAAGCCGCCCCAATCACAACAGAGCATGGAATAAGGGAGAAAAATGTGATATCAGGGGATGTCAGCAGTGGCAAAAGAAACAAAGAAGGGTAAAAAACTTATTCAATTACAATACCAATAAGAAATAGTTACTTCTTTAACAATACAATCAACAAAATGGTTCACATCGGTAATAGAAGAAGAAAAAAAACTAATTGTAACATTTGATACAATTGTAAGAACACCGCGGATAAACAGGAGAACAATAACAGCAACCAAGAACATGTGTAACGCCTTAAAATGAAAGTGACAACAACAAGAAAATAATTTCAGCTGCTAATAATTTTCAATTTTAGACGATAGATGTTATAGATCAGGGCCGGATCTATGTAGGACCTATGGTGCCAATTGACACCACTAAATGTTTTTTTAAAAAATATACTTTGAAGAAAAGCAAATATGTTGAACATATAGCATTTGACATCAAATAAAATCACGGGAACTTGTGTAGCTCTTTGGCAATGTTCCTACGTGTTAAACTGATTGTATTATTATCAATCTGCGGTTTGATTCTTGTCGACCTCTTCTTTCTCTCTCTCTCTCTCTTTTTTTGTAATGTATTTAAACACTTAAAGGGTTGTGGTTAATAAATATTTCTTTTTGTATTTAAACACTTAAGTCAAAAGTTTGGGTGGAAATAAATTAAAATGGCAAAAGTACCTTCAATTATTGTTAAGTTGTTGATTCCACTCCCTCGTTCTTTTTTATCTGTCATTTGCGGTTTTCAGTGTCAATCTTTAATTAATAATTTTTAGCATAAAATTTTATAAAAAAAATATAATATTATACTTTTATAATAGTATTTTTCAATATGAATCTAATGATATCAGTTTTGTATGATGAATCATTATATAAATTAAGATATTAACAATTAAAATTTTTACATAATTTCCTAGGCGACATATAAATAAAAATGGAGGTAGTAAAATTGTTATTGGAAATGCAAATGAGACAAATTATAAGAAATAAAAAAGTTAGTTAAGTGGACAAATATAAAGAAAGGAAAGGAATACTAGGTATGTGAATTTGAGGAGATTCTTAAGTGTTTGAATGAAATTTGTTAGTGCGTTAGTGTAGACGCTGAATTTTGTCGTAGTTCAGCTTTGTAATTATGTAATTTATTTTGAGCATTTTTATTTTTTAGGATTAAATGCCAAGTATTCTTGAAATGCATAAATGATAAAAAACCCACAAAAAACCCAAATAAATTTTCCTCTACAAAAAGCCTTTCACATTAGCTCATTTCTATTTTTGGCCCATCCGCGTCAAATCTTCCAAAAACTCAGCCCTTTATTCATATACCTGAGCCTTTTCTTTAAATTACCGACTTTCCACTGACCTTTATGAGTTTCCTAATTTTAGGAGCTAAAAGTACTAATTACAAGCTTTCCAACGACACTTGAATCAAGTTAATCGGAGGTCGGATGAGAAAGTTATGGTTTGAAGTTAGGCATCTCAAAATAACCCAACACGTTGGTCCGCAGTGGCCCACTTCTTTTCATTCAAACATACTGGGCCTCCTGCTGATCAGAATGACCCAACTACCCCTCTTTATTTCATAATCCTAGTTTCCTCACTCCATTTCCCCTATAAATACAACCTCATTCCCATCATTTTTCTTTACACCGAATCACCTAGGAGTATTGACACTAGGTGATTTCTTCTTCCTCTTCTCCCTCTCTTCTTCTCCTTCTCCTCTATTCATCATTTGCATACATCTGTACTTGGCATTATTTTTTGTCGTTTTTATTTTCTTGTAATCACTTATGCTGTTGTAATCGTGATGTTAATATCAATTATCACTAATTTATGTCGAATTACTTAAGAAGATAACTTAGTTTCGTTCTTTATTTATTTATTTGTGTTTTGTTTATTGCCTTTATTTATTCATCGCATTTATTTATTTTCGTACTTTAATTTTTCGCATGGATCTAAATAATTTAAATTAATCTAATTAATTCTCCTATTCTACTCTCTTCTTTAACGAACCGATTTAGTAGAGTCTGTTCTTTGAACGGGCGGATTCGAAGGTTTTTTACTTTCGAATTCATAATCTTACCCCCGGATCCGAATCTCATGGTTCGCGGTTTGCGGAGTCTAATTTGAGTTTATTAATTCTCACCAAAAATTAATTGGCGACTCTATAATTTATTCAATTTGATTCATTCGCTTCCTTTTCGAATTTCGTCTTTTATTTCTAGAAAATTTTAATTGCACAGGAAGTAATATTACAGAAAAAAAACGAATCAGAAAGTTGAGGCCTCGGTTCATCGTTGATCCTCCTCGATTTTTGTGTTATATTATTTTCTAAGCAATGACATTTTCTGCAAATAAAAAATAGTTAAATTCAAGATTGCATTTGAACATTCTGATTAATAAAAATTGAATTTAAATCTCTTAAAGACTAGGCACCACTTTCGATTCGCCTAACACTGCGTAGGGCACCATTGGAAGTTTTTTCCTGGGTCCTACAGTTAGATTTTTGAGTCATGTTTTGTGCATATTTGTAATTTTAATTCTTTGCTGACACCACTAACTCTAAATTCTAGATCCGCCACGGTTATAGATTGTTTTAGCACCAATCAAATTTTATTTACAAACATTTTCATTTGTTTTTTCAAAAAAATAACAAAAAAATATTGCAAATTTATGTCTCTCCTTGAACCAAACATTGAACAAAAAGGTGAAAATTCAGTTGTAAAAAGAACAAAAATGATAAATAAGACAAAGTAACCCGTGCAATGCACATGGATAAAGACTAGATTCAGATTTAGCATTTGAGATTCCCTAATTCATGCTAAAATAACACTAATAGAACCCTAACAAGATTTAACATAACATACCCTTTATTAATCATATATTAACAAGATTACTAACAAAATTTGATCGATACTAATCCTACCAAAAATCAGAAACTACAAGCATGGCAAATTCAATTATTCAGTTCATTCCATTTACATGAAAATAATACAACAATAATGATAACAATTAATAATAATACAAAAAGAAAAAAATAAGCATTAGGGTTTATACAAGAGGGTTGCGCTAGGGGCTGTCCTTGGTTGTTTCCGGTGACTACTGCAGAGCCGTAAATGACGGCAACGTCCTTGGCGGTCGACTGAGCAGAGGGGCGGTAATCGGGGTTTGTGTGGTGGTCGGCGTTTGTGTTCGGCGAACAACAACAGTCCACCACAATTCTCGGCTTCCTCACGTCTGGGTGGTGCGACGGTGTCGACGGTGCTAGTGGCAGCGCCAGGCAGCAGAGACGGTGGTGTGACGACGGTCTAGGTGGCGTCGCGGGGGCAGAAAGTCGGGGAAAATAGAGGGGGCAAGGGAGAGATAAGATAAGTCGAGCAACAAAGAGGGAGAGAGAGAGAGAGAGAGAGAGAGAGAGGAAGGAAAAAAGGGCGAATAATGTTGTGGTGATCTGGTGGTTGTCGACGACGTCGTTGGCAAGGCTGATGTCGAAGTCGACGGCGGCAATTAGTGGCAGTAACAGAGAGAGAAAGAGAGGGAGAGTAGGGTTTTATATTAGGTTTAGGGTTTAGGATGAGAACACTTAAGCTTTTAAATTAAAGGGTTTTTGGACATCAATAATATCAACTTTAGGGGTATTGGATATTAATAATACAAACTATTTTCTTGGACACTAGCAGTAGGAACTATTGACCTATTTTCCTCTAACAGTACACTGTCGAATTGTTATGGTTTTAATTCATCGAAAAGAAGATATGGCTCCAGAATATGTGACATGGAAGGCATGTTAGTGTCCACGTCAACATTTTCTACCCAACCTTCGCCTTCCACGTCACACATCATGGAGCCACGTCATCTTTCCGATGAGTTAAAACTATAACAACTCGGTCGTGTACTGTTGGAGGAAAATAGGTCGATAGTTGGTACTACTAGTGTTCAAGAAAATAGTTTGTATTATTAGTCTCCAATACCCCCAAAGTTGGTATTATTGGCGTCCAATAATCCTAAATTAAAAGGGAAAATAAAAATAAATAATAATCAAAATAATTAATTTATGAGGCTCTATGTAATAGTAACTAGGAAAATAATCTATTTTTTGGAATTTTTAAAATAATTATAACCTCATAAATAATTAAAAGAAAATACATAAAATCATACAACATTAGGCACATACAATTACCAAATTATCCCTACTCCCATGCAACATAGAAATTGACTATTTCACCCTAGTTAGTCTCTCAACGGTCCTACAAGCTCAAGTATTAACAGAAATAATCACATTGCAAATAGGTTTTCAAAATTAACAGATGATCCTCCGAGCTCAAGTGTTAGCAGAAATAATCACATATAGGTTTTCGAAATTAACTTAGTCAACTTAAACAATTAACGTCGACGTAACAGTCAATGCATTCGAATTTTTCGGGGTTTTACATCATTATTCCCTTAAAAGAAGTTCCGTCCTCGAAACTTAAAATCAAAACCAACGGTCTACCAGACGGAACTAAAGGAAACCTTAACCAAAAACTTAGGGTTTTACATCATTACCCTCTTCAAAAGTATAACGCACTGGAAAAAGAAAAAATAAGGAGTCTTCCGTTGTTACCGTTAGTCAACGTTTGCCTTTGATCATTAAGTTTAGAATTGAATTTCTACGGTATTACAGAACGATATCAAAGCTCTAGGTTGCGACTTGGTAGCTCCTAAGGTCTATTAGGTTTTAGTTTGAACAAAGGATGCTACATTCGGAGTGTGAGTGTAGGATGGGGGATGGGATATATTTTGCTTCCCTACTTGTTTATGAGTTTTAAGTGCTTATTTAATTTGTTTTTTTTTTTTTTATCAAGTAGTCGCGTGAACGTTTTGTTATGCTCGAACTATTAGGATAGAAACTCATTAGTAAGAGGTGAATAAGGCAGATTCTAATGACTCTAGGATGACTCAAGGCGACGAGATCAGATCTAAGGAGCCTCAAGGTAGGCCTCTCCCAACTAGCGATGAAATGATGCAGCAATTTGCAGAACACTAAGAGACAGTAGCTGCTCGAGCAGCACATGCTGCACGATCTACCACGAACGGAGGGGACACCCCGCCGATAGTTCCTGATTTGGCGCAACTTATGATGATGGAGTTGATGGCTCGGCAGACCGAGCATTTTCAACGAATGTCGGAACAACGAGTTGAACTGAGGAAGGATAGTGAAGCCTCTTTATTCAAGGAGTTTAACAACCTCAACCTTCCCACCTACTCTAGGACAGCTGACCCCAAGGTGTTTGAAAAGTGGATATGCGACATCGAGAAGAAATTCGACGCTCTTCCCTGCCCCGAGGAGCGGAAAGTTGGATTTGCAACCTACCACCTAAAAGAAGAGGGCGACTTATGGTGGATGGGCGTGCATGAACCATAGAATGAACCAGGGTTCAACTGGAACCGGTTCAAGAAGATGTTGCAGAACCGCTTCTACCCCATGTCGCTCCAGAAAACTAATGAAAAGGAATTTCTAGAGTTGGAGCAAGGAAATGACAGTGTGCTGCAATACGCTACAAAATTCGCAGAGGTATCTCGTTTCGCGCAAGCATTTGTCGTCGATAAAGCCTTGAAGATGAATCGCTTTGAGAGTGGCTTGAGCTTCGGCATCCAAGGTCGTATGTCTACACGGTCCTTCTCATCATACCAGCAGATGCTAGATGTGGCCAACAACATTGAGAGAGTGGTTATAGCCCGAAAGGCACATTCGACCAAGCAACGCAATAAGAGGAAGGAACCTTCCCGCTCTCACCCTACCCCTATATACCCCGACAAGAGAAGCCATCACAACAACTGGCATAGTAACAAATGACGAGCACCACCGTCTGGCTTGTTTTGTAGAGCTTGTGGCAGGTCGGGCCATACCGTAAGGGATTGTAGGAGTCACCTGCAGGCAAACTGCTGCCGGTGTGGCAGCCCGTAACATTTGGTGAGGGACAACCTTTTTCCGGCACTAGAAGAACCCAACCATGGGGGGCCCAATGGTGAACGAGCTTCACCCTCAACATACCAGGACCGAGGAGGCTACAACAAGAACCTGAGGCAACAACACCAAAATCGTGGTAGCTCCTGTGGCAACCAATCCAATCGAGTCAGACCACTCAATCAACACCCACCTCGTGAACAATATCAGGCCTCGTGCAGTGAAGTGAAGACATCGAGGTAATGTCTATGCCCTAATCCCGTTGGGATGCTCTTTTATATGTTTTGTGATTTAATGTATTTTATGAAGCATGCATCTCGAATGGGGTTTTTTGTGAAATTGGATTGTCTGATTCAGTTGTTGTGAGTCATTTTTTGAGTTGAGTAAAGTGTGACAGTCTTTTAAACCTTGAGTTTTGTTGTGTCATTTTTTGAGAAACTTGGTTGGGTTTTGTTTGAGAGTCTGACGATTGAGATTCATAAGATACTAATAATCAAAGTGAAATCATAAGCGAGTTGCGGGTAACGACCCAAAGACCAGGATATGTTCCTGCAGGGAGTTATCATGATATCAGGGGAGTCCTTGATATGTTTGCGGGTAATGAACCAAAGACCAGGACCTGTTCCTACAGGGAGTTACCAAGAGATCGGGGAGTCCCTATATGTTTGCGGATAACGTACCAAAGACCAGGATCTGTTCTTTTAGGGCGTTATCAAGAGATCGGGAGGTCCCGATAGGTTTTGAGATTGAGTGTGCACAAGTGTGATTATGATTCTGGGATTGGCCATCTGTGTTTTGATTATGAGGATTTGAGATCGTGTTACGAGATTTAGATTTTGATTATGATTTTGATATTCTGGGATAGGCAAATCACGCCCGCATAATGAAATTTTGAATTGTTTTGAGAAAAAGTTTACTCTGTTTCACTATTCTGATATTCGATTCTGAGTTGAAAGGTTATGTGGTCATTTTTGGATTTTGTTATTTCTGACCTCTTGTTATTTATGGGTTGGGATTCAAATAAATTATGAAAAGGTTTGAATTGTTCACTTCTCCTCCTCAATGAATTTTAATGAATTTTAAATTGTTTTTGACGATTAAGGGTAGACATTATTGAGTCCTCCTCATGTTTTTAAATGTTTTATTTTCAGGTGAAGAGTTCTATGATGGGAACGGGAATTAGAAGTGAGGACGTTGAAGTGAGTAGCTTGAGGAAAAAAGTTTAGACTTGAAATTAGTTTATGTTGAGTTTTGTTGTTTTTAGAATTTGAAAGTTTCTTTTGGTTGTTAAATTGAAGTAATTAATTACTAGTTAGTTTTTCCCCTTTCTTGCCCTGTATCCCTTCGGCGGTATGACAGTAACGCCCAATTAAAAAGAAAAAAAAAATGAGTCTTTCGCTGTTACCGTTAGTCAACATTTGACTTTGACTGTTAAGTTTAGAATTGAATTTCCAGCGCGTTATAAAAAGAGTTTCATCCTCGAAACTAGACCCACCTTATGTGTTGAATAGGTTCTAATACTTAGATTTCATCTCCTCCTCAACTTCCCAGGTGGCTTTGGTTTTAGCATGGTTCGCCCTTATCCAAGGTCATTGAAGGATTGAAAGGGTATTTTTTAATTCTTACTTATTGCTCTATGTAACTATAGCCTGAGACTTTGAATATTAGAAACAAATGTCACATGTGGACTTTCTGATTCAATTATGGTGGGATAAAGCAAAATTATTGAACTATCTGGGGTTGATTTTAGACATTGATTTGGATGGAGTGCTGACTAAACAGGAGATGATTAATTATCAAAGGTGAACACAGTATGATTTTCATGTCCATACGTGATACAATCACCCTTATCTATCATAGATGTTATCAGCCAGACCAAAATTGCTATTAGAGAGCCAAGTCGTGACTTGAGGAGACTATCACATATTGCTTCAAGCCTTCAATGCTTCATATACATAAACTCAACAAGTCAACATTATTAACATATATTTCATATATTCTTTTTTGAATAAAGATGAAACTTCAAGACTAGATCTGAGATTGAACTTAAACATTGAACAAACATCAAGAATAGATCTGAACTTAAACATCATAGCAATGAAATGAAGAGAATACATTGAACAAACATCATAGCAATGAAACAAAAGAATAGATCTGAACTTATCCAGATGAGGTCCGACAGTTCGACCCTTCGACGGTGAGAGCAGACGACAGACAGAGAGAAGCTGCCGGAGGACGACAGAGAGAAGCTGCCGGCGAGACTTGAGAGCGACGGTAAGAGAGGCTGCCGGAGTGACGACTGACGAGCGATCGTCGACTGTCGAGAGAACTAGCGACGGCAGAGACCAGATGGTAGAGAGGGAGGATGTCTGAACCAGAGACTCGAGAGGGAGAGAATGTGGGTTTTGATATTTGAAAATTAAAATTGATGAGTGAAAGTCTAAAAGAGGCGCTTAGGGTTAGGGAGTGAAAGTCTGAAAAGTCAACTTGACTCAAATTAAAAACCCTAGGTCGTATTATTGTTTGGTGTTCAGTCCACAATTTGGTCTTTTAGTTCGGTCCAGTGTAACAACCCAAGAAAAATCCCCCTTTAATACGTGTGATTATTATTTGTTTTACGTTAACCAATATTTGAAATGGATTAAGGTATAGGTTAAATAAAGCGCGTGCTCCTCATTTTCTTTTCCTTTATGATTTTACGTTTTATTATTTTTATATATATAACCAGTGTACGTTTTTGCAGGACTTGAACAGTGCCACGCGTTCCTTTTCTAATCTTCTAAGAATTTCTCGCCGCTAATAATATCTCTACTCGACCAAAATTAAAAATACCCTCATCGGACCCAGGCCTTCTTTTCAGGATGATTTTATTAGATGTTTTAAGGTGCTACTTATGAGAAATAAATCAAGAGCTATGTTTTCTATGGGTATTATATTTTGGACAATTGAATTGGGGTTTATATATATTAAGAGTAGGAGATTAAATGGATGAAAATCCTTGGGCCTTGGGGACCCATTTGGACCGGCCAAACACAAGAGAGGGAAAAGGAGGGGGTTTTATTTGAGCAAGTATTATATATATGTAAGAGGGTGTATCAAGTGAGGGAATTTCAAACTCAAAATATCATTCAAAGTAACTTGTGGTTTGTGACCCCTTGGCTTCCCTCCTCTCTCGCCTGCCCCCTCCCCTCTGCTGCCACCGATCGCCGGCCACCAGGGCCGCCGCCAGGTCGTCGTCGCCGCCGTCGACCAGCGGCACCACCATCATCATCATCTCCTCTCTCCTTCTCCATTTTCAAGTGTAATTCTCTTTCTTTTGGTTCTCTCATTCCATTTTTCTAGTCACATCTAAATTATAATCTGAGTTTTCTATATAAAATGATGTTATATCCAGAGATTAGAGTGATATTTGTGAGTTCTTCAAGGAAAGAGGGAAGGCTCTCAAGTGGAAGGAAGAGAGTGGGTGAGTTTTGACAAAACCCTTGTTATCTTGTTTGTTTCAAGTAATCCTCCTATGAAAATAAGCATGCATGTAGTTTTAGAAGTTTAATTCTCTGTCGTAGTATGAAAAAGTTAGTATTCAAGGTGTATGTTTATAGATTTGGTGTAAATAAGGAGTAAAAAGGGGTGTTATGGCGTTGCATGTGAAAATTCATGCTAGATGGTGAAAGTGAACATGGGTTTGAGGATGCATGAGTTTAAAAGAGATGTATTTGATGTTCTTTTGACTACTTAAGGCTGAGTTTCTGTGTACATGGGGATAACATGATGTTTTATGAAGAATCCTTGGCTAAATCACAAAGACTTAGGCATGTATGTGAGTTTTAAACTTAAAGTTTCAATCTGGTTGGATTCGTGTTTTCCAGGAGGTAAAGGAGAGGAATTTTGGCAATATTAAAGTTTAATTAAGTCGACAAAAGTGTTAGCTAACACCCGATTTTTACGGATCGACTTTTCATTGTGTATTTTAGAAATTATGACCAAAACCGTAAAACCGTACGAATCTGGAATTTTAGTGACGGCAGAATGAAAATGCATAGTTTTTGCCTAGTTAGAGTTTGATACGGCGTCGGGTCTGAACATGAAAGTTTTAGAGGCCTGTGTAAGATTTCTGGAATGGTATGGTATGCGTCCATATGACGTCGCATGAGCAAGTTATAGGTGTTTGATTGAAGGACAGAAATTCTGGAATTTCCAGAATTAAGAGTTAGTGGCGGCTCCAATGTTGGGTTAAAATTAGGCTTTTTACCAAGATTAAATCGTTTGGTGATAAAAAGATAAGTTAAAGTTTGATTCTTGAGCTTTCTGTAGACAGCTTATAGGCCAAAACTGAGTAGTATAGCTCAAGATATCGCGTTCTGAAAAACGTTACCCGGCTTGTACAAATTCCGACAGGTTGCGTAACTAAGTGTTTTGACCCTTATAATCATGTTTTTAGCCTCTGGAGTTAACTGTAAAGTTGTAGGGCGTATCCTAAGCTTTCCGAAAAATACTCTTATGTGGCGATCCGATATCTATAGCAATAGTTACCTTCCTCTTTGTGAATGTAGAGAATTCTTTTAGTGTATGAACCGAAGTTGTTCTTTAAGAATTCCTCACCCTTTTCCTAATTTAAATGAGAAAGTCTAACTCTAAATTTCTTCCTCTCTAAGTTTCACTCAAGTGATGGTTGCTCGTGCATTGTTCAAGTCCTTGCTTGTTGGTGGTTTCCGTTTTCAGGTACGTGTACTACTTAGCTTTTATGCTATACATGTATTTAAATTATTTATGCTTGTATTATCATAACTGTGCGCCAAAATGATTTTTACATATGCTTACATGCTGAAATTTTACTACTAAACATGTCTACGAGAAAGATGCTCTTTTATAAGTAAAATTTTTGGTTTTAGAAGTGAACTTCATGCTTTAAGACCTAGTGTTGTTTTATGAAATTAAAGAAGAAAATCACCCTTATATTGTAAGCATCTAGTTTAAGTCGAGTACAAAAATCAAGGGTTTACCTTTTAAGAAGCCTCTTTATAAGCTAATTTTACTTGAAAAAAAGGTATTTCCATGCTTGTTGTTGGGTTATAATTAAAGGTTATCTTTACGGTTAAAGCTTTCCAAGGAACTCGAAGTTGTCTTAAGTAATAAAGCCCCGCCCATGATTTATGTGTGTAAAAGCACACCAAGGAAATAGTGTTAAATACACACCATGTTCACGTGCCTTGAGCACCCCATGAGAATTTATTTTGTGCCTTAGATGCACACCAGGAAAATATGGCCAGTAGGATAGATATCCACCATCCGGACCTCCCGATCGGTCCGGGTATGCGCATACGGAGGCTTAGCCGATGATCGTAAGTAGGGGCATCCATGTTAAGTTCTACCTTGTCACGTTATCTTCTTTTTGTGAACTTTTACTTTTAGAAGTAGTTTTAAATTCAATACTTTGATGGCTTCGTATGAAGTTATGCTCATGCTCTTTTATAAATTGTGGTCGGTTACCCTGTTAAGAGTTGTTATTTGTGACATGAAGTCAGGAAGTTACCAAAAATTGGAGTCCTTGTAAGTTGACTTATTAAATTCTTTTCTTTCAAGCTTTACTTGAATTAACTATTAAATGGAGCCGCGCGCCTATGGGTAATGAAATGAAAGTCTTACTTTTTGCTTGTTTATTTAAGGCTAGTAGTATTCGTACTGAGTAAAACTCACCTTTTTAAGTTGTCTGTTACTTTTAGGGCCGCAAGGGAAAGGCAAGGGCAAAGTCATCGACGGGCGGAACCTGAAGACAACCTAGGTGGTACTGAGGTGATCTTGGAGCTCCTTTTTGGAAGTTTTATAGGAGCAAGGGCTAGGGGTGTGATGGAATTGATGAGAATTGTTGTTATTTTGGTCTTGTGGTTTGTGTTAGGAATGGTTTGTATGTTAAGTTACTTTCTCTTATTTGGGGTTGTATAATTCTAAGAGTCTTATATGTTGATGATGTGCATGTTCTGTTATAGCGGTCTAATTATGTGGTTGGGTGAAGTCTTTTGGTGTGATGTGTTGGAGTCTTAGCCTAGTCCATGTTCATGGACGGCGGTAGTGCTCTCAAGTAATTATCCGCTGCTGATCATTAGGTTAAGTAGTGTGTTAGCTTAATCTAGTGATTAGTAACCTGGGGGTGTTACATCAAGTCCCTGGACCGAAGACCGAACTTCCATATTTTTTGGACCGAGGACTGGACCGAACTATATTCAGTCCAGTCAATCCAGTCCTCGGTCTAGTCCGGTCCAATCCAATTTTCGGTCCGGACTGGACCATGAACAACCCTAATTTGCATTTCCATATGAATCTCAACTAATCCCTAATTATTTGTCCCAAGTGTTGCTATTAGGCCATCATCTATTTGCTTTCTTTGCTTTATCAAATAATGGAATTGTTATCTTAATCAAGCTTAGGAATAGCCTTAATTAAGTACAAAGTAGTGCCTTTTTATTTATTTTTTTTCCGATTATTTAAAGCCTAAAAGGGCAAGAGGTTTTGCAACAAAAATTGCATGCAAACATCAAGAAAGTAAAACAAGAAAAGTTCACCCAAATAAAAAAACCGCAAACAAAACGGTAAATAAGATTTATCGTTCAAATTGTTGTCCTATCTTCTTGCCACTGCTCGATGAAGAGTCTTGTCGCAGTCTGTTGATCAAAGTGTCTTCTTATCTTTAGGTTGCAATTAGCTCTATCCATTGAGTTGATTTTGATAAATCCAAATTGTGTGCATGGTTACTTAGTGTGTTATTGCCCATGTTTTTCTTCCCTTAAGTGAGTCATAAGGCTTGGTATATAACTACCGATCAAACATGACTTCGATTATTTTAAAATTGTATATACGAAGTACACAAATTTGATAGCCTAAATTGATGTTTGGTTTTTTAAGATGTAAATATAGTTAAAGTTTGGTAGTTATAGATATTAAATAAATTTGAGTAGATCGTGCATAGATGTTTGAAGGATGAAACATGCCTTGTTCTGTATCTTCTTTTTAGTAACTTTTTTGTTGCCCTCTTTCTCAATATCAATGGCTAAGTGCAGGCATGACTAAGGACAGTAATACTACAATGTGTAGAAAGCGTCGACCGATTTGGCTTAGCTTCCAAGAGTGCATATCAACAAGAAAGAGGAGGCTCAAAGATGACGAGGCAGAATGTTGGTACCAATTGTTGTACCCTTTACCTCTAGATCAGGCTTCTAGTAGTGTAGTTAGTTATCTTAAAAAATCATCAAATGCCAAGGAAGTATATGCTCTTGCCTTAAGAGCTAAGAGACAAGTCCTTCCTTAACATGTAGTTTATTAATATTTCTTTCTGTCTATCCATACCCCAAAAAAAAAATCAACGGCTAAGGTTTTATTACATAACGTAGAATTTTAAACATGGGATATCGCATGTAAAATTGTTTCAACTGCTTTTCATGTGGGTTCTTTCGAAAGTGTGTTTTTTGATGCATATAAAACAATCTTTTTATGAACTTTTGTTCATGAGGTAAAGATTGTCTATTTCTGAATCCATCATACCACGTTCGAACGTGTGTCCTTTGGGTGTCTTGGTTTTTATTGTTGGACTGTAACATGCGAGATTGTCAACATATCTCACAATTTATGTGGTGTTATTGTAGAAGTATTGGTGAGTTTGTGCAATGAAACTAATTATACTTGGGATGGCCATGTGCTTGAGAGTTTGATTATTGTTGTATTTATGAGTTTGAAACGAGTTTTGATAGTCGATAGATGATTAGAGAAATGCTAAAGGAGCTTGCTTGTTCCCTTCAAACTCATAGTTTTGTCACTATTTAATTTCATATCTACTTTTTGTGTCAATTATCCCCGCCCAAAAGTGCTGGGCAACTAAGCTTGATTAGGCCTAAACGCATGATTGTTACCTGAATATAATATCGCTGGATTCCCCTTGGTTCTTGTTTCATGAAACGGACAGTAACTGTGGCCGCGGTTTCGTAGCAACGCTGCGAATTAAGACCCTCTTCTTTAATTGAGTTAAACTTAATCAATCTAACCTAATTTAATTTAACTTAATTTATTTTTATCTAACTTAAGCTAATCCAACTCCTTGGATAAATACCTAAATCAAAAATAATTTTTTAAATAAAAAATTTAAGTAATATTATTTTAATATCAAATTAATCCATTTTTCCAACATTTATAACTTTTTCATTTATTTTCCCCAACGGATTCAAATTTTATTAATAAAATATTTTCATACAACAACTAACTTAACTCATATATCATATCATTTCCTATCCTATCATATTTTAACTTATATAACTTAACTAATATAACATGAACTAACCTAACAACTGACAAAAAAACAAGGCCTAATCAAACTCGTAATCATGTTGCTTAATAAAAGATTTTGATTGACATGAGGTTTTGTTGCCTAGTTTCGAAAGTTTGTTCATAAGCGGCTTAGACAATCAAATAGTTTTTTTGACAGAGACAATCAAATAGTTGGCTAACTTTGAGCCATTATTATAGAGTACTTTGTGGAATGTGGAGTATCTATATGCTCCTTCCATTGCATATTAATTGCCGTGTTTGAAAATCGAACATTTAAATTTTAAAAATTTTGATTATAAATTTCTCAATATAAAACTACCACCATTAAATTGGTAACGAAAAATACTATCATAAAAATATAATTTTGTAATTGTTAAAAATATATTATATAAAAAATTATCAATCTAAGAGTGACATTGAAAATCGTAAAACTTAAAATTATAGCAAAATTATTATGAAGTGGAGGGAGTAGATCCATTCAACTATTTATTTTTTTAAAAAAAATTATTGATATTTATTATAAAACCTAAGATAAATTTATCAACACTATTTATCAATTTATCACAAAAAATTATTCGGATAATCAATTAATCTTTTTTCAATATATATAGAAGACATAGATAGATCCACCACTGTATATGGTGTAATTTATTCTTTTCTCTGATATACCAAAAGTTACTCGTGACAAAACATTTAGTTTTAATCTTTCATTTAAAAGATAAATGTGAGTCGATTTATTAGATTCTTACATCATGTAAGCCAGCTAGCCTCAACATGACACGGTACAAGGGGACGAATAATACGGACGTTTTCATGATCACAAACAGATAATCTCACAATTATCACAGATCGATAATATCTCTATGAAGGATAAGTATCACATTTTCTCTTTGTTTGTAGAGCATTTGACCTTCAAAATTGATGCTTTGGTGTTGAAAAATCTTTTAGTGGATTTTGGGAATGTTGTTGATGTTTACATTCCTGAAAAAGAAGGTAGGAGTAGAAGAAGGTTTGGTTTCGTTCGTTTCAAGAGTAAAAAGGAGGGTGCAATTGCTATTCAAGCCCTTAATGTAGTTTGTTTAATGATTCCATTATTACTATTTCATGGGCTAAGTATAGAACTTGGATCGAACTACTCTAAAGGCCTCGCTTCGGCCTCCCTCAGGCATCATGCCAGGAAAAAAAAATAGAGGGCACCTCACTTGAGGAGTGCGTCTAGCAAGCGTGTTTGGATCCCAAAAGATGTGTAGAATGTGGAGGTTGAGCCTCTACATACTACATGATATGATGGATGTATCCTATCAGGTGGGTGTTGTAACCTTGCGAACTCTCGGGCCAATCCTGCTGTTGTGCACTCTGAGGTTCCATCTGGTGATGATGCTATGGATTTCGAGCGTACCTTTTCCAACTCAATTTGTGTTCTTTTTTGAGTTATCCGGGTAATGCTTCAATCGCCCCTGAATGTGATCGATTGATAGTGAGGAGACAAACTCTCAGTCAGCTTACTCTAAATCTTTTAACCCTACTGATATTAAGGACTCAGTTTTAGAGAGTTCCAAAGCTTTTGCTAGAATGTGGAAGAATGGGAAGACTTTTCCAAAGTTCAACTGTCATTTGGTCAGCCAAGTTGCATGCAGGGCTGCTACTACGAAGTCTAAAGAACATCTCAGAATGAAGGATAAAAATGCAATCTTGCTAGTTGAATCTTTCAGAGCTTCCTCATGATCATTTGGAGGACATAGCGCACATAATGACTAAGATTGATTGTGGTTCTGGCTTCATTCGTGGGAATTCAGGAACTGTTGAGAAGCGGCTTAAGGAGAAATGGCGAAGAGAGAAAATGGTAATGTTAGTGTTTTAATTTTGCTGTTTTTGTCTTGCTGTTTAGCTGTGTTACTTCTTTGTTGGTAGCTATCTTTCACTGCATTTTTCTCTGTGGTTTTTGTAGCGACGATGCTGTCTCTTTAGCCTCTTTTGGCTTTCAATAATAATAATAATAAAAAAATGATAACTATGCCCACCCATTGGTCATTTAAGACACAACCATGCCAATTGCATAGAAAAGTGAACCATCGACTAGCCCAACGGTGCCAAGTTATGTGATTATATATGTATTGTTAAAATTTAATTTTATATGTACTGGAGGAAGCATATTTGTTCAATTGTTTCTGCAATAGCTATATCCATAGTACATTTGCATGCAGATTGTCGACGTTCCCAATGATGTAGGAAAAAATATTGTTTTCATCGTACCAGATGAGCACCAATGGAGATTCAATCAATAAGATCAACAACTTTTGATTTCAAATCCATAACATGGAAAAATTTTGTACAATGGTTGAGGATAGACATGGTGGTGTTTTAAAGCTTTCTGGTGACTTCATATTAGAGTTGGTAAAGTTGACCCAAGGCCTAAAACTCGAATAAAAAAAAATCAAATCGGAACCCATATTAGCGCTTGAATGAATGATCTGATCTTGACCTGAACCCGATGAAACCCAACTCAAAAATGATCTCGAACCGTAACCTGATAAGAGACCCGATTAAGATTCATACCTAAATGACTCCAAATCAAACCAAAACTCACTCTGAAGGAACCTCACCCGAACCAACCCAAATAAGACTCACCTGACATCAACCAAACCCATACCCAAACTGAACCAAAATCGGTTGACCTGATGCCAACCCGAGTAGTTCTTCAATTGACCTAAACAAGAACAAATTTACCCAATTAGCAGTTCTAGTTCAAATACACTAGGCATGATAGCTAGAAATATTGGAGACTAACTCTTCTAAAATCTTCTTTGAAACAATCATAAAGAGAAGTTCACTCTATGATAAATTTGTTGAAAATTGTCATGGACAATCAATGATTTGAAAGTATAATTTACATTACATTTTGGTTAGAAGGACAATGACCCGTGTCTTGAATCAAGATGGTTAATAGCCATCTTCATCTGCTTATAGTTTGTGTTATTATGACTTTAAAATATAATTTCTTTAATAATGACACATGTTTGTTAAATATGAGAGCATAACATTGATTTGCTATGTTAAAACATGTAAATGATGACCTAATCATATCCACCATAAGTCCATGATATATGATGCACATTTCATACATTATTCCATATTAATGAAAAAATATAAATAAATTATTATTCTTATCGAATTTAATGAATGGTGATAAGCTTTGAAGTAATAAAATATACACATATAATCCTATTATTTTCATAATTCGTATTCAATTAGCTAACATGAAGAAACAATATGAAATCAAGTTAAAAACAAGTCACTTTCTATTCCTATTCGAAGTTAATGTCACTTGTTGCAACTATAGAGACCCGATTTGCCAATCTCTAAAGAACTATGTGTTCGCCCTATGTGGATTGTATTCATGTTGTATATATAAAAGAAAATCGTCACTAAATGTAAGTCATTTTTTATTTTTATTTGAAGTTAAGATCACTTGATCCAACTGAAAGGACCGAATTTGTCAATCTCCAAACAACTACGTGTTCCTCCAATGTGTATTCATTCATGTAGTATATATAAGACAAAATCGTCTGAAGCAAATTTACATAAAATAAAATCGTCTTAAGCAATCTCCAAACTTGTAACATTCTCACTTAAAGGCACTTCAAGATGGACCTTAAATATGATCATTACCTTGACCAAGTCAATTAATCACATGCTATATTAGAAAATATAGTTGGTAGGGTCAAAGATCACTTGGTTAATTACGACTATATACTAAACAGCCGGATTATATAGTCATTGGCATGAACCGTGTCAAGCCTGATACAACCCGTGTCAGGGCAAACACGACCACTTTCAGACATGTGTTATCGTACATTTGGGTGTACGGTTGCCATATCCACAGGTATCGAGATGTTTTCTAGGCAGTTAAAGCAGACTCAAGTGCTTCAAGTTAAGTAGATTAACCAAGGATTGTGATGATAACTACAAACTACGAAAGCAATAAAAAGATGTCCAGGCAACAAAATCGATATTCAACAACTAATCAATTTGAACGACCTAATCTAACAATTCTAAACGAGCAATTAAGAGTGATCGGTTGCACCATTAAAGCTCGCCAAAGCCCTCACTCGAGGGTCAAGGGCTAGTCTAACTATTCTAACACATATTCTCATGGAGTTAGTCTAATTAAACTACAAGAATTGCAACCCTAGACGTAGTTAGAATTCGACTATTCTCATGTCAAAATCCCTAACTATTTTCTCTACCCACACTAGCAAATTAGCCTCACATCTCGACATAAATCAATTGCCTAAAATACACATGAACACTCTCTCGAGCATTTCATCGAACACGTGGTGGGCATGAGAAAACATTTAATTACAAGCATGAATTTAGACAGATTAGGCCTAAAACAAGATTAATTAATCATCAAACACATCAATTACTACCTAACCAACACAAAGCTAACAACAAATCAACATAACAATGCAATTAAAGAGAAAAAGAGAAAGGGATTGAAGAACTTAGTCTTGAATTGAAGGAGAAGAACGAAATTGTTAAATTCTTGAACAAAGATAATCTAATCTAATTAAAGGGAATCTAAACCTAGAACTAGAGAGTCTTAGGGAGAAACCTCCCTACAAGCCTAGAGAGAAACTAGAAACTGAAATAATGTACAAAAAGAAAACTGTCTCTCTAATTTATAAAAGACTACAATCCAGCACACCTGCCGATTAGCACACCTAGGTTTGCTGAATTGGAAATCCCAATCTTGCTTCTAATTTCCTGACGCAACTTCGTTGGCTAACTATTGCTCCTTAATTTCAATCTTTTCTCCTCCTTTGCCATCATCATTCGCACTCGAATAGCCTAAAAATAAGACAATTAAATAAATTAGTCTTAATTAGCAAATATGGCAAGAATCACTATTAAACTTATACTACATAACTTAGATAAGTTCAATAAGATAATAAAGACCGAGGTAAAAAGTGGTAAAACTAAGGTTCAACAACATGACAAGATCCGGGTTGAGCTTGTCCCTCAAATTCCTGATTCGTTGACATGAACACATCCGGTGTTAGGTACAAAATCATCCGTGTTGACAATTTAACTTGAATTAAACTTGATTATGGTACCTCTCCTACTTAGTTCCAAGATCTATATAATCCACTTATATAGTCTTGAAATATTTCCAACAATCTAATGTCATTTCATATGTATGTAAAATATCGTAGAAATAAGCTTAAAAACTAACTTATGGGTAAACACCCCTTAAATTTGAAATAACCTTAACTAATTGCAGGATATAAATCCCTCCATTTAGAAATGTATACTTCAAACTTATGGGTATGAAGTACCCAAACCATTTCTAAAAAACTTAAGAACTTCAAACAACTAAGAGACAAGGAGAACATATGCATAATAAAAGTACTCTTTAAACATTTATTTACTGCGAATTACTATGATTGGCCCCATACAATTCAAATAGTTGTGCTTTAACAACACTATTTATACTGACCCTAGGTCCATATCCTTTATAAGTGTTTCAAAACTTAGCAAAAATTTTCTTTCAGCGCCCACACCTCACATTTACATAAGTAGAATTTGGAAATACGACCTCTATACCTAGGCTCCCAGAAAATCTATTAACACCATAATCGCTCAACCTCTTGACATTATAGAAATCCAAGCATCTCGTAACTTGAGATGATTTAGATTGATGCTTCCCTACTATCAAGATAACTCGTACCCATTTGAACATTAGAATTGGCTTCATACCAATCATAAAGTTTAGTCTTTGTTATCAATAGTAGATAAATGAGCTTCTTATCCTATCCTTAAAAACAAGTACCACTACAAATATACATATCTTTAGTCTCTACCATGGCCTTAATAAGAATATCCTTACCATAATTTGAACCAACCTTCATATTAATTTTAGATAAAACCATAATGTACCATATTTACACTTTACATGTATCCTCTTATATGCTTGTCATCCAAAATTATAATATAAATACAAAGCTATAGCTTATGAAAAAACTTGAATAAATAAACTTACAGCTATGGAAATTGAGCTTCCAACTTATATGTATAACTAAACCATTACATCTTAATATGTTGCTACATACTTCAACTTATGACCTTAATATTACAAGCATATTGTATACTTCAACTTATGAATGTTCATATTGTAACGTATACTACAAGCATTTGATTAAGCCATCATATCATCATGGTTGTATACTGTCTTTATCTTTAAGTCCACTAATTAAGCACACAACTGTGATGTCTCAAACATAACCCTTAAACTTTGTCATAACCAAATTCATTGATATAGACACATCATCATAGATTTAGAATCCTTAGATACAAAAAAAATACACATATTTTATATAGCAAAAACTTGATTAAATATATATTGTAACATGGTTTTGTAACCCCTGTTTTTTGTATCGTTAATCTCGAGGAGCTAGGGGCCTAGGACTAGAGTTACTAGGTCAAGGTCGATGTATGATTACTAAGGAAACAAGATTTTTAGGTGATATCAAGCAAAAACAAAACACAAAAACAGACTAAGGGTCAATTAAGATAGGAAAATGGGTTTTGGGAGATTTTCGGGGTGCAAACGGAAATAAGGACACCACGGACCCGGATAGTCCGGATTGATCACTTCCTCAAAGTCCACCACGGACCTGGAGGGTTAATGAAACGAAATTCCCTAGTTAACCTCCTTCCACTTTCGTGGGTGAGCATTAACTATCTCATCTCCTATCTTCCAACACAAGCGTTGGATGCATTCGGGAGCTTTCGGACCCGAATACATCCCACTTGAGGGAAGAATAGGAATAGGAAATTGATTCTCCCACTAATTACCCCCTAAACTTGCTAACCCAAACCTAATTAACCATTCACACCCTTAATATCCCCCTAACCCATGGGGTTTCTAGCCTCTAATCAAACTAATTAACATGCTAACATCATCCATGACTCTAACATTCATGATCAAAACAGTAGAAAACAACTAGCAAATGCAATAATCCAAGTATTACAAACACAAAACAATCTAATCACAAAACAGAGATTGAAATACTATTAAAGCTAATTAAAAGAGAATAAGGGTAAGAGAATGCTTAGCCAAGTAATAGGAACCAAGGATGAACTAGAACAATGAAGAACTTCCAAGAACAATGCAGAAAGTAGCTTCAATCTTCAATTGAACTTCAATCCAAACAAGAATTCCAACATAAATGCACTAATTAAACCCTAATTACTTATAGAAAACTCTAATTCTCTCTCTAAAAAGCACTCTAATCTATCTCTCAGCTCTCACTGCTCGATTCCCCTCAAAAATCGCAGCCTAGATTTAAATAAACAAGCTAGGTTGTTAAGAAAAACGCAACGTTTGGCCGAGCAAAAAAAGCGCGAAACCTGGTAGTCGCGGGCGCGACCATCTGTGTCGCGGGCGCGACCCTGCGAAGGAAATCCATGCGATTTCGGAGTTCCCAAGATCACGGGCGTTATCACCAAGTTCGCGGGCGCGAACTTCCTCTGGCGTTGCTAGTGTGAACTAGGTTGACGCATGGTAGCGGGCGCTACCGACTTGGCCACGGACGCGAAGCTTGAGGGTCGCGGACGGCATCTCCAACACTCTTGTGCCTAGCCTTCAAGTGCAGGTCGCGGGTGTGACCATGACTATAGTGGGGGCGACCCTCTTGTGCCTAGCCTTCCTCCCTTTCCTTCTAGGTTGTGGCCCCCACTACAATATCTGTAGCGGGTGTCATGACCCTGATTCTATTCAAACTTGGGGAAGAGGATCTCGGGTCGACTCCGCCTCGGTTCTCGGTCAGGCTAAGCTCAGGAAATCGCTCAGAATTCCCTAAAAAACCTTGATTTAGCCCAAATTCCATGCTTTTGCTTCGAAGGTGCGGAAACCTACAAAATGACCAAAAACATAATCAAAAGCATGAAAACAAACTGGAATCGAGTCAAAAGACTAAGTACAACGGCATTATTTAGGCCTAAAAATGGGCCTAAACACCCCCCACTCTTAGACTTTTGCTCATCTCGAGAAAAACAAAACAAAAACTACCTAAACTAACACAAACTCCTTTGTCGTGGGAGGAAACGAGTGCATTTAGCGTATGCACCAAGCCCTTTAAACCCCCCGGCAGCCCTAATGGACGAGATTGGTCTCGTGAGAGTTTGTAGCGACTTTGCCCACAAATGCCAAAGAAAAAGGAGAGAGGGAAAGTGAAAAACAAAACGAAGGAACGAAAAAGAAAAGAGAAAACAACTTACTTCAAGGAATCATGCTATCGCAATCAAGAAAACGATACTAATCATCCAAAAGGAACCGTTGTGAGCACATCAAAAACACCTACCTCAAGCAATCACCAATCTTAGGGATTTTCGACTCCCAACATCTCATGCAAAGCTAAATCCCATGTGCACAAGTGCTTAGTGTGTCTTTCCCTTGTTTATGTCGCCCTTGCCTTGGTGAGGGCCGCAGGAAACGCAAGGTGAGACTCCATATTTATTAGCAATTAACTTCACTTTGGCATTGGGTTTTAGAGTTTATGGCCCAACATTTCAATTCAGCTCAACAATAATTAGCATTAGTTTTTTCGGGATTTGTACGGCCCATAACGGGGTTTACCCTCCCAACATGGGCTACTCTATACACTACTCCATACGATATGAAGTACTTAAGGGGTAAGAGCGCCGCGCCGCTCATACCAGTCCCGTGTAGGTAGACTAACTTAAAAATGATTAATGCTGGGTTTTTCGGGATTAGGGACAGCCCATTACGGGGTTTACCCTCCCAACACGAGCTGCTCCATACGTAAACATTATACTCATGTCCCCCCCCCCCCCCCCACACACTTAAAGCTTCACAATGTCCTCATTGTGAGAAGGGCGTCACAAGAAAAAGGGTAGAAAAGCTAGATAAAACAAATACAAACAAAACAACTAGCAAGTAAGTGATGGCGACTCGAGCCCATACGGCTCCATCAACAAAATATGCCCAACACATTCACACTAAGGGCACGCCACCAAAAATAAAATCAAGCATGCAACGGGTCATAATTAGCATCTTGAGGAGAGAAGAGTAGAAAGATATTACCTCAAGCGCTTCTAACACATTCGCTCAATCCATTATCTGAAGTCGTCAATCAAAAAGAACACGATAGAAAAATGACTTGAGCTTGACAATGATGCATGCCAGATGTTAAAAAAAAGGAAATAACTAGCTAAAACTAACACTCTAAACATATGAACAATATATACATTGTCAATGACATACCTCAACACCGAATCTCATTTGTTGAGGCGGGAATTGAGGGTTAAGCTTGGGAAAGGAATAACGGGATGGGGAGGGGAGAAGAGAGGCAGGAAGGAACAAAATGAGGAAAAAGGAAAGAAAGAAAAGAGTTAGAACTTACAGACAGTGGCGTAGCGGGTGCTACGGCCTTGGAATGCGACCGACAGAACAACGTAGCGAGTGCTACGCCCTGCTGCCTCCAATTCATAAATTTCAACATCAAAAAATATTCTAAGTCCTAAAACTCCACAGTTCGTTCTCTTTTGTACTCATTCTTCCTAAACCTCACTAATACTTCTAGAATTACTTCAACTTCACTCACTCTCCCCCACACGTATTCTCTTTAACTTCCTTTTTTTTATTTCGAAATTTTTCTTTTTCTTTTCTTTTTTTTTTCTTCTTCTTAGGACTAACACCTCAAAAAGGATAACATAAAAGAAAGCAAAGAAAGAAAGAACAAATGAAAGAAACAAAATATGAGGTCCCTCCCATAAAGCGCTTGTTTTAGGTCCCTAGCTCAACCCAATATTCACTCACTTGATCCACGAAAGGCGGGGTGTACACGGGAGAAGGGTTGTAAGCTTCTTCAACCACTTCTTCCTTCTCTTCTTTCCACACTTTCCAATCATCATCATGGATGGATTCAAATAATCCTCCGGTGGTCTAAGTAGTAGCAAAGGACATAAGGGTAACCCTTTCCTCGGTCTCTTCCACTCACGCTTTCTTTTTCTTTTCCATAGCCTCCCAACTTTATGTAAATAAGAAATATGGCTCTTCGGAAGTTTGAGGGACCGGAAAGAAATAGAAGTCAACTTTGGCTTGATGTTAGATGGTTCTTTAGGTCTTAGACCTTTGAAAATCACCCTTTTCACTTCCATGCTCTTAATGTAAATTTCACCCAATGAAATCTCTTTCCTCGTAGGAGCTATGTCGAGGAAGTTGTCACAAAGAGTGTCTCAACCCTCATCGAACACAGATCGCCAAGCCTTAAGGTGTTTATTCTCACCCCAATCACTAGGTTCTATCTCAAGTAAATAGCATTTTTGAAGGTGCTCATAATCATGATCTTCTAAAGCCTTTCCCTCTATCTCCACTCCTACTTTGAATTTCTCTTCCTTCAGACTCAACATGGGAGGTATGGGTTTAGGGTGATTACCTCCACCCCAATCATCTAGTTCTACATCAAAGAAATATCCTTCATAATCAACATCTTCTAAGGTTTTCCTCTCCTCCACAAATTCATATACAGATTCAAGCTCCACTTGAGGAAAAGAGAATGTTGAAAATGTCACACCTTCACTCATCATCTCTTGAACTTCCATGCGTTCAAGAAGAGGCTCCACTAAAGGGATTTCATCACAAGTTGACTTTGAACCAAGAGGATTGGAGAAGAATGTAATATCGTTATCTTCGAGATCAAATTGGAAAGCCTCCATTTGGCTCTCTTCCAAAGGACTATCATAAGCCGACCTTGACAAGTTTAACTCCATAGAATAATCATCCACCACCTCAAAGAAAGGCTCCAAGAATGGCTCCTCCAATGGAAATCTCATCTCGTGTTGGTGTAGTATCGAGGAAGTTTGTGAAGAATGCTACCTCGCCACCATCCGGTTCGAATTGAAAAGTTCCAAAAGAGCTCTCCTTTAAAGAACAATCATAGGTGTGCTCAAGTAAATAGGATTTGTCCGAGTATTCATCAATCACCTTTTCTATTACATCTACGACATAGCACGGGTCTCCAACCGAGGGGTTCTTCATGGATCCCTCAATATTAAACACTATGCTTGCATTGCCTACATGAAGAGACACATCTATGACCGTTTTTCACATCTATTATAGCACCGGCCGCAGCAAGGAATGGACGTCCCAAATGACGAAGTCACATGGTATTAGAAAACTTCCAACTTGAACCGGTATATCTTCCAAGATATCCAATGGTCGCCGTATAGAACGATCGACAAGCTGGAGATTGATTGAAGTGGGGATCAAATCATCCAGATTTAGCTTCCGACATATAGAGTATAGCATAACACTCAGCTAGCCCTCAAATCGCATAAGGCCCGCCCAATCTTCATATCTCCAATGGCACAGGGGATGGAAAAACTCCCGGGATCATCAAGCTTCTCTGGAGTAGTGTTCTCAATAATAGCACTGCAATTGGCTGTCAAGTGTATAGTAGATGCCACCTTGATCTTTCTTTTGTTTGTAAGGAGATCCTTGAGATACTTCTTGAATGTAGGCACTTCAGAAATGGCATCCAAAAATGGGATGTTCACTTGGAGTTTCTTAAGCATCTCTATGAACTTCGAAAACTTAGCATCCAACTTTGGTTAGACTAACCGCTCGGGAAAAGGCACCGGCGGTGGTCGAGTCTTTGGCTTCTCAATAGCTTGAATTGGTTCTTCTTCTATCATAACTCCCTTTCCCTTTCTTACTCTCTCCGTTTTGGCTTTCTCCATTTTATCTTCGTCCTCTAAATTGAATTTTTCTCCATGTTCTTCCTCACATATACCTCCACTTCCCTCTACTACCTCCAACTCCTCCTCCTCGGTAATATCTACCACATCTCCTTCTTTCTCTCCCAAAGAACTATCCTCCACCCTCATGGGACCCTCAATCTCTCTCCCACACCTCAATGTGATTGCATTTAGTTGACCAGTAGGGTTCGATTGGGGTTGGCTAGGAAGAGATTGGATGGGGCTAACTTGTTGTGCAACTTGAGCTAATTGTATCTCAAGGTTTTTGAGACGGGCTTGATCCCTATCTTTGGTTAATGAAATCTTTTGCAACAATTGCTCATCGGAAAGTTCTTGAGGTGGTTGGGAGGTTTGGGATGATTGGCCATGGTGGGTATTTTGTGGAGATTGTTGGTTTTGATGGTATGGGCGGCGGTTTTGATTTTGTGAGGGTGGTTTCTTATATGCATAGTTCCCACGAGGATGAGAGGGATGTTGGGTAGTGTAAGCAAGGTTATTGTTAGGGTACACAGCTTGCACTTGCTCGAGTTGACATTGTCCCGAAAGGTGTTGTCCTCCACAATAGGCACTTACATTCATCTTAACATCCAGAATGGGCATAAGCTTTTGAATCTCCTGGGCAACTTTTACTTGCCTCGTAGTCTCCTCAAGGGCTTGCTTTTGTTGCATCTCCAACATAGCATTCATGATGAACTTAATAGTTAGATTGCTCTCCAAAGGAGCGCTTCGATCTCCGAAACCAGGACCTCCTCCCCAGCATGGAGAGTTTTGAGATAACTCATGTAGGAACACACTTGCCTCTTCCGTTGTGTTCTTAAGAAACATGCCTCCAGAAGCATGATCAAAAGATTCTTGCAAAGAGCTGCACAATTCGGAATAAAAATGATGTAGAAGGAGCCAATCATCTAGATTATGGTGTGGACACCTTCGTTGGAGGTCCTTGAACCTCCCCCATGGTTCAAATAAGGTCTCACCGGGTTCTTGTTTAAAGCTCATGATAGCTTGCCGCAATCTACACATCTCATGATTAGGAAAGAATCTTTGAAGAAAATATCGACTTAGAGTGTCCCATGAGGAATAAGTGCCCGACGGACAAGTATTTAGCCACAATAGTGCCTTCCCCTTCAAGGTGAGAGGAAATAACTTCAACTTCATGTATTCGGATGAAACACCATGCATATGAACGAACCCAATGCGTTGCTGAAATCTGTTGATATGATCGATGGGATTCTCATGTTCACCTCCATGGTATGGGGTGTTCTCAAATATATCAAGAAAATATGATTTGAACTCAAATGACGTATTCGCTGGTAGTTCAGGTAATACGATGGGGTCGCCTCCCGTACCCGAGGATGGAAATGAATACGAAGCAAGGGTACGGGGTGGATCGGGTGGTCCCCCAACCATTGAGAATTCAACTCTCCTCAACTCTCTTTGCTAGTACGAGTCTGCATACACAAGAAAACAGAGGAGAATCAACTCTTTATAACTTAGGACACCAAATCTCTAGCAAGGAAATTAATTTTAAACAACCAAAAACCAAGAAACCAAGCTAGGTGCGCTTGCTCCCCGGCAACGGTGTCATTTTGTGTAGCGTGGTTTTGTAACCCCGGTTTTTGTATCGTTCTTCTCGAGGAGCTATGGGCCTAGCTAGGACTTGAGTTACTAGGTCAAGGTCGATCTAAGATTACTAAGGAAACAAGATTTTTAGATGATATCAAGTAAAAACAAAGCACAAAGACAGACTAAGGGTCAGTCAAGACACGAAAATGGGTTTTCGGAGATTTTCGGGGTGCAAACAGAAATAAGGACATAGGTTTTGCAACTAGGGAACAACAAAGAGGGGGAATCAAGTGGCAATTCCGTTAGAAAATACCAACCGAACTTCCTCTCTCGAGGATAGTCCGGATTGACTTCCTCAAAGTCTACCACGGACCCGGAGGGTTAATGAAACTGAATTCCCTAGTTAACCTCCTTCAACTTCCGTGGGTGAGCATTAACTATCCCATCTCCTATCTTTCAACACAAGCGTTGGAAGCATTCGGGAGCTTTCGGACTCGAATACATCCCACTTGAGGGAAGAATAGGAATGGGAAATTGATTCTCTCACTAATTACCCCCTAAACTTGCTAACCCAAACCTAATTAACCATTCACATCCTTAATTTCCCCCTAAACCATGGGGTTTCTAGCCTCTAATCATACTAATTAACATGCTAACAACATCCATGACTCTAACATTCATGTTTAAAACAATAGAAAACAACTAGCAAATGCAATAATCCAAGTCTCACAAACACCAAGCAATCTAATCACAAAATAGAGATTGAAATACTACTAAAGCTAATTAAAAGAGATTAAGGGTAAGAGAATGCTTAGCCAAGTAATAGGGACCAAGGATGAACAAGAACAATGAAGAACTTCCAAGAACAATGCAGAAAATAGCTTCAATCTTCAATAGAACTTCAATCCAAACAAGAATTCCAACACAAATGTACTAATCAAACCCTAATTACTCACTAGTTACTTGTAGAAAACTCTAATTCTCTCTCTAAAAAGCACTTTAATCTATCTCCGAGCTCTCACTGCTGGAATCCCCTCCAAAATCGTAGCCTAGAACTAAATTAACAAGCTCGGTTGTTGAGCAAAACGCAACATTTGGCCGAGCAAAAAACGCGCGAAACCTGGTAGGTCGCGGGCGCGACCCAGCGAAGGAAACCCAAGCGATTTCGGAGTTCACAAGATCACAGGCGTTATCCCCATGTTCGCGGGCGTGAACTTCCTCTGGTGCTACTAGTGTGAGCTTGGTTGACGCATGGTAGCGGGCGCTACCGACTTAGTCACGGGCGCGAAGCCTGAGGGTCGCGGACGACATCTCCAACACCGCGGGTGCGAACTTCCTCTTGTGCCCAGCCTTCTCCCTTTCCTTCTTGGTTGTGGCACCCGCTACAATGTCTGTAGCGGGTGTCACGGCCCTGATTCTATTCAAACTTGGGGAAGATGATCTCGGGTCGATTTCGCCTCGGTTCTCGGTCCGGCTAGTGATGCATAATGAATCAAAACTAATCCATTATACACGAAATGAAAACGGATCGTTCACAAGTAAGAACTTGTGATTGTTGATTTCTCAAACAAACGAATGAAACAGATGGATTTAGATTGCAAAAGGTATGAAACGAAAGGCTTGGACGAGAGTTCTAATGATTATGACAAAAATGACAATCAAGAGAAACAAAAGACTAAGCAAAACGTACCAACCAACGAAGAACAACACGATTTGACGTAAGAACAAGATAGAATTGGCAATGGAAACCTCCTTGATTGATATAGATGCACCACAATCAATTTGATATCCAACTCCTCCTTTTCACCATCCAAGATTGCTCCCTCTTGGAATAGAAGAGAAGATTTGAACGAATTCCCCTCAAGGAACTCGAAACTCCTAGCTAGAATGCTAAAGAGAAAAACTAAAGCATGATGACTTTAGAGAGACTTTTGTGTTTATTATGATTCAATAGATTGTGTTTACAAGGCACCATAAAGGGGGTATTTATAGTACTCACACCTCCCTTTAGGCGTGATATACATCAAGAATTAGGCCTTTTTAGGCTTACATCACCCAATACAAAAGTGACATCACAAAGATACAAATGTACATAAAATGATGATAACTAGCTCAAAACTCATCCAAACTTAAAGATTCAAAAACCATGATGTAGATCTTCCAAAGCTCTTCAACTTTGATGAGATGAATCTTCATGGATCTTGTTGTAAGTAGCTCAATAAACCTCTTCCAGAAAGGCTACTATGGATGTCACGTGAATTAGAAGCTTGTAGCTCATTTAAGAGAATTGTAAGATCTTTGATAGCTTCTTCATGATGCTTATGATATGAGTATGCATCATTCACCCCTTCTTGAGAAAAGTTTGCCCTCAAACTTGGAATCTCTTCACGGTTTGAGATCACTTACATTGAAAGTACAACTTCCCTCATAACCATCATCTCGCTTCAACTTATAAGCGTTATCACTAATCTTCTCAATGACCTCAAAAGGACGATCACTTCTTGGTTTCAATTTCCCTTTTCTTCTACTCGGAAACCTTTCTTTCTTGAGGTGTATCCATACCAAGTCTCCAGGTTTGAAAATAACTTTCTTCCTCTTTTGATTGACCTTCTCTTCAACCCTCCTCATGTAACTACTTAATCTCCTCCACTCTCTTACTAGCTTCAAAACTGAATTTAGTTGATGTAGACATAGGAGATAAATCCATAAGCTTGAGAGGATTCTTACCATACACAACTTCAAATGGAGATAACTTTGTAGCTCGATTTGGACTCCGATTATAAGCAAATTCAGCATGACTTAGCAAATTATCCAAGCTTTTCTTATCCTTGCTCACCAGAGCTCGTAATAAGGCTCCCAATGTACGGTTGACAACTTCAGTTTGTCCATCCGTTTGGGGATGACATGTCGTGCTAAACTTGAGCTTTGTACCCAAATTCTTCCATAAAGTAATCCAAAAATGACTAAGGAATTTTGAATCTCTAGCACTCACCATGGTCTTTGGGAGACCATGTAGCTTCACAACTTCTTCAAAGTAGAGATTTGCAACCTTAGTAGCATCATAGGTAGTATGGCAAGGAATGAAGTGTGCCATTTTCTAGAATATATCAACAACAACCATAATAGAATCTTTCCCTCTTTGAGTCCTTGGTAGACCCACAACGAAGTCAAGACTCACATCTTCCCATGGATGATAGGGAATAGGTAGAGGCGTGTATAACCCTTGTAGTAGAACATGAGACTTAGTAAGATTACAAGTCCCACATCTGTTTACAATATGCTCAACATCTTTGATCATGCTTGGCCAAAAATAATGATCTCTCATCATCAAATAAGTCTTTTCAATACCAAAGTGACCAGCTAGGGCTCCTCCATGATCAATAATTCACGCAAGCTACTCCTTGGGATACAAAGTTGATTTCCTTTTAAAAGAAACCCCTCTTTAATATGAAACATCTCGTGTGGATGCTTCTTTGAGAGCTCGAATACCTTTTTGAAATCTTGATCATTCTCATAAAAATCTTTAATATGATCAAATCCAGCAACTTTTGAATCAAGAATATGTGTAAGCAAGTACCTTCTTGAAAGAGCATCGGCACCTTTATTCAAATGGCCGACTTTATGCTTGATCACGAATTGGAAAGATTGCATAAATTCAACCCATTTGGCATGTCTTGGATTGAGTTTATGTTGCCCTTGGATGTACTTGAGAGCTTCGTGATCACTATGAAGAATAAACTCCCCACTTAGTAGATAATGTCTCCAATGCTCAAGAGCTCTTATAATGGCATAGAACTCTTTGTCATATGTACTATACTTCCTCTTTGCCTCATTAAACTTCTCACTAAAATAAGCAATTGGCCTTCCTTCTTAAGACAAAACCGCTCCAATACTAACACCACTTGCATCTACTTCAACTTCAAAGATTTTGTCAAAGCATGGCAAGACAAGTATTGGTGCATTACAAAGCTTCTCTTTGATCATTTCAAACGCCTTTTGAGCACTTCTACTCCATTCAAACTCCTTATTTTTCAACAACTCGGTCATAGGAGCCATAATAGTGCTAAAATTTTTGATAAATCTTATATAGAAAGAAGCTAAACCATGAAATGATCGTACCTCATGGATGGACGATGGTGTAGGCCATTCGTGAATGGCTTTGATCTTGCCTTGATCTACTTGAATACCATCTTGTGAAAGCACATATCCAAGGAAGACGACCTTGGGTGAGAAGAAGGAGCATTTCTCCATATTGCCGTAGAGCTTCTCTTTCTCCAAAATACACATGACTAGCTCTAAACGCTTTACATGATCAAGCTCACTTTTACTATATACAAGAATGTCATCAAAGTACACTACTACACATTTGCCAATCAAAGGCTTCAATACATAATTCATTAAACGCATAAATGTAGAAAGTGCATTAGTAAGGCCAAATGGCATGACTAACCATTCATATAGCCCTTTCTTTGTTTTGAAAGTCGTTTTCCACTCATCACCATCATGGATGCGGATTTGGTGATATCCACTTCTCAAATCCACTTTGGAGAAGACAACACTCCCATATAACTCATCAAGTAGATCCTCCAAGCATGGGATAGGGAATCTATACTTGATAGTTATCTTGTTGATGGACCTACAATCCATGCACATGCGTTGCGAACCATCTTTCTTTGGAACTAGTAACATCGGAACGGCACATGGACTCATGCTAGGCCATATCAAGCCCTTTGAAAGTAGCTCATCAACCTGTTTTTGTACCTCTTGAGCCTCCTTAGGATTCATTCTATATGCCTCTTTATTTGGAAGAATGGCTCCGGGAATGAAATCAATTTTGTGCTCTATCTCCCTTCTTGGTGGCAATCCGTGTGGCATCTCATTAGGGAACAAATGATTGAACCTCCTTAGGATGGGTTGGAGCCGTGGGTGTTCATGAGTTGGGGCAGCTTGTTCCTCTTGCAAATTAGCCAAAATCAACTCCTTTTGCTCATGGAACTCATGTTGATCCGCTTTTAGCAAAGAAACAATATTGGACTTCTTCTCTTGCTCCTTTTGTTGGGGTGGCCGAATGATAGAAGAAGGTGGCAAAGGGGCCAATGTGATCTTCTTCTTGTTGATGGTGAAGGAATAAGTGTTCATTCTCCCATCATGTGTGACGTACCTATCAAAAAGGCAAGGTCTCCCAAGCAAAATATGGCAAGCATCCATTGGTATTACATCACACCATATTTGATCTTTATAACTCTTCCCAATGGATAAAGATACAAGCACACGTTTATCAATCTTAATACCCTTTCCATGACTCAACCATTGTATATTGTAAGGAGAGGGATGAGGACTCACTTCTAACTTCAATTTTTCAACCATTATAGTAGAAGCCGCATTAGTACAACTACCACCGTCTATAATGAGTGAACATACCTTCCCTTGAACCGTACATCTAGTATGGAAGATAGTTTCACGTTGCTTCAATTCATTTGGTGTAGAAGCCACGCTTAATGCCCTCCTTAACACAAGCAATTCTCCATCATCCGCTTCTTCTACATTTTCCTCTTCACAAACGTCATCCTCCTCAAGTTGCTCTTCTTCATATTCACTTTCATGACAACTTGGTTCAACATATAAAGCACTTTGATATTCAACAAGAGAAACTACACGTTTGTTAGGACATTCGGATGCAATATGACCCAATCCTTGGCACCTAAAACATCTTCTTGGAGGCAATGTCCTTGATTCTTGGACATGGGGTTTGGATGGGGTATTTTGTGGCTGATTTTGCGGGGTTTTGCCGTAGGGTTTTTGGGAGGATGGGGGCTGATTTTATGGAGTTTTGTATTGTGTTTGGGTAGGTGGACGTGTGGTATAGGGTTTAGATTGTGTAGGGTACGTTCTCATGGTATCTTTTTCCCTTTCTTTCCTTTGCCTTTCTACTTTCAAGGCCAAAGTACTTAATTCATCCAATGATTGATAAGAATGTAACTCAACAACATTACGTATCCAATCATTTAAACCAATTAAAAAACGTACCAAAACTTGTGGCTCATTCTCCTTCAAATCACAACGCCAAAGGAGATGTTCAAACTCCTTAGTATACTCTTCCACCGATTTGGATCCTTGAACTAGCTTTTGAAGCTTGACATAGTTGTCTTGGACGTAGCGTTGGGGTAGAAACTTGCCTTGCAATTTGGACTTCATCTTTTCCCATGAACGAATCTTGTCCTTTCCCTTTGCTTGTCGCTTCTTTTGCATGTTAGTCCACCAAATAGAGGCATGCTTTCTCAACTTCAATGCTACATACTTCACTTTTAGCTCATCATTAACTTCTTTCAAATCAAATACACGTTCAAACGTTTGAATCCAATCAAGAAATACCTCCGGATCTAGACTACCATCAAATTCAGATATTTCAACCTTAAAATCAAAACGTTCACCCCTTCTTGAGAGTGAACTAGGCGTGCCATATGAAGCACCTTCATCAACATTTAAAGACTCCCTTTGTAAAGCACGGTTCAAATCCATATAAGTCTTTAATTGTTTTTGCAACATATCAATTTGCACCCTCATAGCATCAACATTCTTAGGTGAATTGGTTTGAGACTCGTCCATTTGATTCAATCTTGATGTCAATCTTAGAACTCACGTAGGGTAAGGGACGGATTTGGCTAAGGTTTGTGTTTGGTCGTAGGGTTCTTTGTGGAGCTTAAGGTTCTTGATGAATTCTTGATGAATTCTTGATGAGTTCTTGGAAGAACTCAAGAGTGGCGTGAATTTGGCGAAAAACAAGGTGCAAAAACAATGCAAGAAACGAGAGATATCAACAAGCTCTGATACCACTTTTGATGCACAATGAATCAAAACTAATCCATTATACACGAAATGAAAACCGATCGTTCACAAGTAAGAACTTGTGATTGTTGATTTCTCAAACAAACGAATGAAACAGATAGATTTAGATTGCAAAAGGTATGAAACGAAAGGCTTGGACGAGAGTTCTAATGATTATGACAAGAATGACAATCAAGAGAAACAAAAGACTAAGCAAAACGTACCAACCAACGAAGAACAACACAATTTGACGTAAGAACAAGATAGAATTGGCAATGGAAACCTCCTTGATTGATATAGACGCACCACAATCAATTTGATATCCAACTCCTCCTTTGCACCATCCAAGATTGCTCCGTCTTGGAATAGAAGAGAAGGTTTGAACGAATTCCCCTCAAGGAAATCGAAACTCCTAGCTAGAATGCTAGAGAGAAAAACTAAAACATGATGACTTTAGAGAGACTTTTGTGTTTATTATGATTCAATAGATTGTGTTTACAAGGCACCATAAAGGGGGTATTTATAGTACTCACACCTCCCTTTAGGCGTGATATACATCAAGAATTAGGCCTTTTTGGGCTTACATCACCCAATACAAAAGTGACATCACAAAGATACAAATGTACATAAAATGATGATAACTAGCTCAAAACTCATCCAAACTTAAAGATTCAAAAACCATGATGTAGATCTTCCAAAGCTCTTCAACTTTGATGAAGATGAATCTTCCTGGATCTTGTTGTAAGTAGCTCAATAAACCTCTTCCATAAAGGCTACCATGGATGTCACGTGAATTAGAAGCTTGTAGCTCATTTAAGAGAATTGTAAGATCTTTGATAGCTTCTTCATGATGCTTATGATATGAATATGCATAAGCTGGGCTCGGTAAATCGCTCGGGATTCCCTTAAAACCTTGATTTAGCCCAAATTTCGATCCTTGCTTTTGCTCCGAAAGTGTGAAAACCTACAAATGACCAAAAACATAATAAAAAGCATGAAAATAAACTGGTATCGAGTCAAAAGACTAAGTATAAAGGCGTTATTTAGGCCTAAAAATGGGCCTAAACATATATGCATACTGAACTCATGCATAGACTATTCTCAACTATGATCATTCAGAAAAACTCATAAATTAAACTTTGTGAAGAACTTAGATAACCACTTCCATGATCATGAACTATAGTATATGACATATATGCATTTTTGTGTCCTATTACAAGCACTTATTAACATGAAGAAAATTAGCAAGGACCAACATGTATTCAACTTATACTTATGAATTCATTTAATCTCATGGGAAATCATGATTAATCTTATGTTTATGTAAGTATTCTTTAACAAACACAACAAACCTCAACGGGAAACAGATTTGTGCGCGGTCTGGGGGATCCAGATGTAGACAATATTTTCCCCTGCGAACTAAAGTTCATGAAATGACTAACTCCTACGGACCCACGGAAAAACAATGAAAAAAACTTTGGAAAAAAACGTTTTTAAGCTCTAAAAGAAACTCAGTTGGAAGACCATTGGAAAAGTAAGAGAAAGAACCAGAAATCAAGTATGGAATCTTGTCAAATATTTCTACGTTGGCATACAAATCTTAAAAACCTAACTAAAATCATGCTTGGTAATATTTATATGCCATCACTCATTAAAGCATGCGTTTAAACATATATGTTTCCATACAAGCTATACGAAAGTATAGAATCTTCTCATATATTTCATGTAAACTGTTGGGTTTATTTCAAGAGTATAAGAAGATTGTATAGCATAAAAAGTCATGTGGAATAGCTATAAGCATCATATATAAGATAAACATGAGTAATATAACCAACACGTGTGAATAGAAGACCAACACAGGCCATGCTGGTCTCCAGAGAGCTAAAATAAGCTCCCTAGGCTCAACACGGACCGTGTGGAAGCACCACAGACCGTGGTGCTCCGATACGGACCATGTTGAGGCCCATGAGTTTTTTTAATGCTACAACTACTATATGATATTCTCCATTAAGCTGTAATCTCTATTTTATATCAAATTTAAGTACCCAACAACTATATCCTCATTATAGCACATGGTCAATACACTTAGTCAAGGTCAAGATACTCATTAAGGATCTTAATTAAGTCCTTTAACGAAGGGTAAGAAGAGGGAGAGAAGTCGCCTATAAATAGGAGACATCCTCTAACCATTTGAGCACACCATCCTAGAGTATTTCAAGTAAGAAACCATATTATTGAGTGTGTTAAGTGCTAAGTTTTATCCCTTTGAACATTTACAGTACCGTAAATAGTTCTTAAGGAAAGTAAGTGCGTCCACGATTCTTAGCGATATCGTAAGAGAGTTTACCAATATAATCTATACAATTAATTACTACATTTCATCCTACAATCTTAAGAACTATTTAGTATAGCCTCACTTCGTGATATGTATAGCAATTTCCAAAAGCTAGAATGATTTGGAGTGGATTTTCGGCGTTAGCAAAGCAAGATGCATTTCTTGCTTACTACTCTCAATGTGGCCTATGTCTTTAACGCTGAGATTTCTCCCAAGGTGGTTCAAGCCCCTTCGACCGAGAAATCACAAGCATCTTCAACCGGGAAGCCTCCCATGGAATCAACCGACAAGACATCCAAGGTTGGTGATAAGGCCAAGGGCAAGATAAAGACAAGACGCCTATGAAATATGTAGAGACTACTCGACAAAGGCTCAAGATGGAGAATGATAACTATATATGTAGAGGATGCATTCTAAATGGGATGAGCGATACTCACTTCGATGTCTATCAACATGTGGAGGTGGCCATGAAGCTTTGGGAGATGCTTGAGGCTAAGAACATGTCGGAAGATGCATCAAGTAAGAATTTTCTTGTTAGTCAATTCATGATGTTTAAGATGGATATGATGATAATTGGAAAATTCTAGATCAATTTTACGAGATTCAACGTAGTTTGAGTAACTTCTAGCAACACAACTTAAACATAGATGAATCTATAATCGTATCTTCTATCATTGTCAAGCTACCCTCTTCTTGGAATGAGACCAAAAGGACACTCATGCACTGAAAAGAGGCTATGTCTCCTTATCAAGGATTGAATAACTACCTTTGAATTGAAGAAGAGTTACGCCTACAAGATGGTATCAAAGAGCAATCTAAGGTCCATATGGTGCAAGAGAATAAGGGAAACAAGAATAAGAATAAGGGCCACAACAAAACTACCAAGGGAATTGAAAAGCCTAAGCAAGTTTTTTGGGAACGTGGCAAACCGAGGCACACAAAGTGAGAGTGTTAACAATGGAAAACGAAGCATGGTCATTTGAACAAAGATACATCTAAAGGCAAGACCAAGGAGAAAGAACCTAATTCCTTCGTGGCTATGATTAAGGATCAAATCAATATGGTCTCCACAGGTAGTAACGATTGGTACATAGACTCGGGAGCATCAAGGTATGTTCATTGACGACAGCTTATTCAAGACTCCCAAACTGGCGGATGATGGTTTGAAACTCTATATGGGCAATAAGCATTCGGTTAAAGTTGAAGGCATTGGGCAAGTAGAACTCACTTTCACTTATAAGAAATCTTTGCTTTTGAATGATGTGTATTTATCTATAAAGTTGTTGGAATCGAGGTCCTAGTTAGGATCGATGAGCGCAATCAGGATCGGAATCGTAAAATCGAATCGAGGATCGAAATATTCTAATACAATAGAAAAATATCATATAAAGTTCTATGAAATAGATACAATCTTGACATTTCAACTAATAATAAAGTAACAAATTAAATTTTATATCAGTGGATAACTCTAATACAAAATTTATAGGGTTATTTGACCCTAATAAATACCAAATTTGGGGGTATTCGAGACTAATAATACAAACTATTTTCTTGGACACTAGTAGTACGAACTATCGACCTATTTTCCTCCAACAGTACACGACCGAGTTGTTATAGTTTTAACTCACCAGAAAGATGACTTGGCTCCATGATGTGTGACGTGGAAGGCGGAGGTTAGGTAGAAAATTTTAACGTGAACACTAACATGTCTTCCATGTCACATATTTTGGAGCCACATCATCTTTTCGATGAGTTAAAACCATAACAATTCGACGATATAATGTTAGAGCAAAATAGGTCAATAGTTTGTACTTTTAGTGTCCAAGAAAATAGTTTGTATTATTAATATCCAATACCCCCAAAGTTGGTATTATTGATGTCCAAAAACTCAAATTTATATTGTTATAACAAAATTTTAAAGATCATAATGTGCGCAAACACTATCAAATTCATGTAGGATCGTTGATCTAATCGGTGGATCGTAGAATAGCATTGCGATTCTAACACATAATATTCAGCCTAAACCAGGATCATAAGATCCTAGCAACTTTAAGATCCTAATAAGAGTTGTATCGATGGAGGATACTTGGGTCGTAAACTTGTTGAATCGTTGATCCGGAGTAAGATTTTAATAACTATGTTTAGCTCCGGAGGTTTGTAAGAATCTTGTATCCTGTTATCTCCTTAGTATGTTTGGTTTTATGCATTCTAAGGGAGGGACCTTTGTGGGAAAGGGATATGCTTATGGTGAAATGTTTAAGTTGTATACTAAAAGCAATAAAGATGGCATGATTTCCACTTATATGCATGTGTCTAGTTTGAATAATTCTTTTCTATAGAATGCTAGATTAGGACATGTGAACTTTAAAAAGTTGAAGAAATGTTCAATCTTGATTTAATTCCTAAATTGAATGATGATATAGAAAAGTGTAAGACATGCATGCTTAACAAGATAACTTAAAGTTCATTCTCAAGTGTAAAAGTAACTTCTAAATTGCTTGATTCAATTCATAGTAATTTAGGCGATTTTCATAGTACGCCTTCTATAAGTGGTAAGAAGTACTATGTGACTTTCATTGATGATTATTCTAGATTTTTTCAAGTTTATCTTTTGCGTTCTAAAGATGAAAAACTTGAAAAGTTTAAAGTTTGAAAAACTAGAATTGAATTACAATGTGAGACCTTGATTAAAGTTTTAAGATTCGATAGAGGAGGGAAAATTTATGATCTAAATTTTTTCCAAGAAATGGGGATTGTCCATGAGACAACTGCCTTGTATACACCATAAATAAATGGAGTTGCGGAAAGGAAAAATAGAACTTTAAACAAAAAGGTGAATTCTATGTTGTTTAACTCCTATTTAAGTAATGGATTTTGGGGTGAAGCCATGTTAACGGCTTGTTATTGTAGACACCGAATTTTGTACTGGGACAAGTGTACAAATCAGGAGCAACAAGAAAGAGGCTAGAAGGAAAGCCAAGCCAATGGGTCTCCATCAATAAAAAGCTAACGGGTCAAGCCACCGCAAAAAGCCTTCATTGTCCACCCTTTCCACATACATATGTCCACCATTTTGAATCCCATTTTTTCCACAAGTCTCTTTGAACCTATTTCTTTGATGAGAGTAAAGTACACATCATAAGCTTACCAACGCCTTTTGAATTGCCTCAATCGGAGTCTGGATGAAAGAGTTATGATCGTTCGAAATTGCACTTAACGACTTCAAAACCCACGCGGGTTTTAATAATTGTCAGGCCCAGAAACAGAACCAGCCCAAGGTGCGCCCCGGCCCAGTCACTTCAAAACCCACACGATTTTTCTATCATTTGAAGCGCGTCGTTTTGACTTGTCCACGTCAGCGATCCGTGTATGGGGATTATAAAACCCGCGCAGGTTTTATCTTCCAGAAGCTGGCGCCAATATCTTGATCATCCCCCTGATTTTAGCCCATGTGCCTTGACCATTCTGCCTTTGACTTGGATAACCCGCACAGGTTTTATGCTTGCATGGATGGAGGGCATGATCTAAGGGAAGTGTCCCCTCCATTTCCCTCCTAAACCTCACCTCCTTCACTTATAAATACCCCTCCATTTCACCCTCACTAATCACCAACTATCATCAACTAACACCATTATTCTACCCTCATTTCATCAACAATCATCCCTTATTCTACCAAATTTCCATCACTCCCTTAAAATTCCCTCATTCATAATTACTCTCTTAACCTCTCCTAATCACTTTTGTCACATCCATATCATCACCATAATACCATTTCCTAAACCACTTCTATCTTTCCATCAAAGTCCAAGGTCAAGGCAAAGTCAAGAGTTTCAACCGGCGCATTCGGGCTCCTAAAATCAAAAGAGGTTCTCTGTGTTGCTTTCTTTATTATCGTTGTTTAATCATGTAATTTGTACGTTAATTCATTCACTTGTGCATATTTTGTAAATCAAAAACCTCATTTTATATTGCATGATGATGAATATAATTTCGTGAAATTAGTTCAACTTCTCCCGCTGTATTTCATTTTAATGTCGATTTTAGTAGAGTCTGTTTTCTAACAGGTGAATTCGAGAATTCTTATAATTCTCGAATTCGTAACCTTACCCCAAGACTTAGAATCGGGTTTCGTAGACCGGAGTTATTTTTATTATTTTCATGGTTTGTCGGTTTCCTTAAATCGGCTGGCTCCTCTAATCATTTTTTATAAATTCTTTTAGTTATTTGAAATAAACGATAATTACACAAAAAATCATTACAAATATTTTAGTACCACCTTTTATTAATCTAAGGCTACCCAGGAGGAAATGGGCCATTTTCTCTGGGTCAAAGTTGCACAGGGCCCAATCCATGGAGTCGTAAAACCCACGCGGGTTTTAGGGCCTCATGGTGGTCCCTTTGCTACTTCTTGGGCCCAGATGGAATAATGGGCTGGTACTAAATTTATTAGTAAATTATTTTAGTGTAATTTCGTATATTTTAATAATATAAAAGAATTTGTAAAATAAATAAATTTTCATCACCCCGAAAATGAATTTCGAAAATAAAAATATCCTTATTTATGGATTAAGCAACCTTAGTCGGATCCCTATCATTAAGTAGCGCATCACGGAGAAAAGTGATCACAACTTTTTACGGGGTCCTACAGATTGGCGACTCCACTGGGGATTTAAACTTAAAAAGAGGGTAAAACTTGAAAAAATCGCATTAATTTGAAATTGTAAAAGGGAGAAGTTGATTATTTTTGCGATTTTATAATTCTTTTTAGGCATCCTTTGCATACCGGGCCACTAATCGCGTCTTTTGACACGTTAGCACAAAGGCGACAGTTGAGTTATACCTAGGTGATTCCCTCGAGAGCGGGCTGGCCACTACTTATGGGATGCAACCTACATCGCCAAGCATTTGGTCCCTCTCTCCCAGCGTTACACTCAAAGGGCTTCCTTGAAGTTCTTTGAGCAATACCTCACACTCCTTACCTAAGGGTATGGAGCACGGTGATGAAAATGTGTGGGAGATGAAAACGTGCGGTAGGCCATGTAATCCAACCATAGAAAAATCTATGAACATAGAACCTTGGTTTAGGGTATCCCTTCATGTTGTATGCTATGTGCTATGTGCTACCCCTTCCCCTTTTTTTTTCTTTTTACAGTCGACCCTAGTTTAGAGGTTTTGTCCTAGTCCATAAAAAATTCATTGGGTTGTAAAAATAATTATTCATTAACTAGAATAATTAACCCAAAAGGCATCATGGTTAGCCCAAGTGGAAGGGCCCATTTATGCTTGAAGGATGATTATTTTAATTAATAATTAAAAATCGACTCACCTTCGATGATATTATATGGCCCTTTACGAAATTCTTTTGAACAAAAGGTCTAAAAAATTAATTAAAAGTCCAACAAAGTTAATGGATAGCGTCTTAGACTGCATAATAGTCACTAGGCTTAAGTAAATTAATTTGTCGATTTAATTAATAAATCCGTCACATTTATGGCCGGCCTGTTGTTAGGCCCAACCATATTGGATTTGTCAATTAAACCCATAAATTAATTATAACTCGCTTATTGTTGGCTTTATCCAGTCCTTTACAATATCCGTTTTCCTTGAGTAAATAAATAAAGCTTGTTGTTTGCTATGTTTAAATACGAGTCTGTATGTTGGGTCTTCATTAGAGTCGGACCTAATTTTGAGATATTGTTTTAGTCCGCGTAATAATCGTTGGGTTGAGAAGAAATAAATTTATAAACTCGATTAATTAACTTAAATGTTACGGTCGGCCTGGTGGTGAGGCCCATTCGTTTTAAAGGTTCATTATCCTTGTTTTTCAGTTCATTTTAACTCACCTTTAATGATTTTATTCGGCCCTTCTCAATATTCTCTTACTCATGGTCCAAAGAAAATTGATTAATAATCAAACAAAGTTAGTGTGTGTTGTTCTAGCCCGCATAACAGTCTCAAGATTAGAGAAAATAAATTTATAAATTTGATTATTAAGTCTAACAAATCCATGGTCGGCCCGTTGTTAAGCCCATCCGTGCCGGAATTAATAATTGGGTTTATAGTTCTGTTTTAACTCGCCTTTTGATGGCTTTATTCGGTCCTTTACAACATCCACTTTCCATGAGTTAAATAAATAAGTGTGTTGCGTCACAAAAAAAAAGATTTAAAAAAACGGGTCGTCAGTTTTGTCGAGCATTATTCTAGTCCACATAATAGCCAATAAAGCTCGAGTTGTCTGAGTTGTTGGGCCAAGTTACGGATTCTTTTTAAAACGGTCGGTCTGTGGATTAGGCCAATCCAAATTGAGAAACATTGACTTGTGCTTTCCAACTTATGCCGACTCGTTGTATTTGACTTTATCCAGCCCTTTATAATGCTCTTGTTGTAAAAAAGTGTTGTTGAGTTGCTTCATGAGTTAGTGTATAGGTGTCTTACATGTTAGGAGGTATCATATATGGTCTAGTAAACCCAGGTCATAGATGAGTCTTTGTTTCAGAGTCTACATGTAAATGTCTTGCAGTCTTTAGAAAGTCTCATACAAGGTCATGTCATATGTGAATCTTTTCTTAAGTCAATATGTGTGTTTTATTTTTGGAAGTCTAAACCCGGGTCATGGGTGAGTCTTTGGTCTAGGTCATAAGTGAGACTTTTCCTGGGTTAATGTGTGTTTGTCTCTTTTAGAAAGTCCAGTGTAAACCCAGGTCATGGGTGAGTCTTTGTTTTAGAGTCTGGATATAAGTGTCTTGCATTCTTTAGAAAGCATCATATAAGGTCTAGAATAAATCTTTGTGTTAATGTCTGCATGTAAGTGTCTTGCATTCATTAGAAAGCATCATATAAGGTCAAGGATGAATCTTTGTGTTAGTGTCTGCATGTAAGTGTCTTGCATTCATTAGAAAGCATCATATAAGGTCTAGGATAAATCTTTGTGTTATCTTTGTGTTAGTGTCTGCATGTAAGTGTCTTGCATTCATTAGAAAGCATCATATAAGGTCTAGGATGAATATTTGTGTTAGTGTCTGCATGTAAGTGTCTTGCATTCTTTAGAAGGTCTGATATAGATTCATAAGCCATGTAAACCCACGTCATGGGTGAGTCCTTTTCCAGAGTCAACATATAAATGTCATGCATTATAAAAGTCTCCTATAGGGTCTACGTCGTGCAAACCCATGCCATGAGTTAGTCGTTGAGTCATTTCTCGAGTTAGCGTGTAAGTGTCCATCATTCTTAGAAATTCTCGTGTAAGGACTAAGACATGGGCAAGTCTGTGTCTAGAGTCATCATGTAAATATCTGTCTTTTTTTAGAAGTCTAGTGTAACCCCATATCATAAGTTAGGATTTCCGGGTCAGCATATAGGCATTTGCACTTTAGGAGGTGTCATATAGGACATGTAGACCCCTGTCGTGGGTATGTCTCTTCCTGGAGTCGGCATATAGAGGTCTTGCATCCTAGAAGTCTCATGTAGATCAGTTAGCACTTTCAAACCCTTGTCCTGGGTGAGTCACTCCCGAGTCAGCATACAGGTGTTTTTTCAAGTTCATGTAGGTCATTTAGGTCATGCATGCATTGGGATGGGTTTTTCTTGATTTTTCTAGTGTCAGGGTCAAGACCTAAGCTAACCATAAAAGGCATATTTGGATGACGAGAAATTCTGCAACTACCATAGATCCTGAGGGAACAACATGGAGAATTGTTAGACTTTGGATTCCCCATACGAGGACAAGGAGGGCACATCATCAAAGGATCTTTAGAAGTAGTTATAGTCTTGGTTGTCAAGCGTTTCATGCTCAGAGTCTGTTATTGTCAGTTCTTTAGTCATTTCATTGCTCTTGTTACTATGTTATCAAACAGAATTTTGTGCTTGTGTTTTTTACTTGTGTTGAAAAGTTCTCTCATCTATCCATCATCCGTACAAACCAAGTCTACAAATTCATTTTTCTCTTGTCCTCCCATCTTTGCTGTGTACCTCGTTCCCATCTTTTATTTTATCGAATCCAAGGTTTAATTAAAGAAAAAAGAAAAAAACAAAAAAAAAAGAGAGAGAAGCCACTCTGCACTCACCAAGTAGGGTTGGCAAATGGAGATAAGACCAAAATCATCAGTCTCTTGAAAATAGACATCTCTATGCTCCTAGACCAGCAGCTTGAACAAAATGTGCCGAGGACAGGGGGCTACCGCCTCACCACCCAGATCACACCATCTATATCACCTGTAACCTTCCCATTTTCCCACCACATCTATCATCTACATCTCCATCCCAAGTTCCCATTCATCCCTCTTTGCATCACCCATAACAGGCATCGTTCAAAAAACCTTAGCCTTGTCCAACCCAATCATTCTCTTCATGACCAATTCGTATCTACCCTAAAGCCAAAAGGTGTGTTGTCACTAAAGTCATCAAAAGGAGAATAGAAGTCAACCCATGAAGATGGAGTTTGAAAAATAAAAAAGGGTGAAAAGGAGAAAAAGAGTGAAAAAAGTTAAAGAAAAAAAAATGGGGCAAAGCTTAGATAGTTAGCAAAAAAAAAGAAAAAAAAAGAAAAAGGAGGAAATGGAGGAAAGCAAAAAGAAAGAAAGAAAGAAAGAAAGAAAGGGGATTAGAGAAGAATAAAGAAAAAAGAAGGCAAAAATAAGAGTCATGCACACCTCAGAAAAGCTCGTCCCAAACCTTCACTTCATCTCCATACACCTTAGCCTTCTAAAACCTCCACAAACCTTTCATCCATCCATAACCTGCATATGAACCCTCAAACCTTCATGACCATCTTTTCGAACCGTTAAGCCTTCCTTGAGGCACTATCCATTAAAGTTGCGCTTAAAGAACTACGGCTGGCCTGATTCCACCTCGGATATGTATGAAAACCTCTTTGAGGCCCGGCCGCTACAAGAAGCATCCTTTATCCTCAAAATGTTGGTCTTTGAGAGAAAAAAAAAACAAGAGAAGATAGCTTGGAATCCCAGGCTAGTCAAAAGGAGAGTGAGAGAATAAGAGAGGCTAGCCTAAAAACCCGTCAGGGCAGGTTAGGCAAAAGGAGAGGAAACCCTGGATTCTATCTATCATTGTCATTAACCCTCCATATTCTTTCCGTCATACTTGGAAATTATTCTATAACCATCTTCCAACCCTTTCCCAAGAGATGATGTCTATCCCATTTGACCATCTCTTTAAGGCACGATCATTCTTGAGTGTCTCTCTATCTCATTCATCAATAAACTCTCATCTACCACCCTTTTCAACCTTTTCTCAAGAGATGATGTCTATCCCATTTGACCATCTCTTCTCTCCTTCAAGACACGATCATTCTTAAGTGTCTCCACATCCCATTCACCGTCATCCACCGTCTCTTTCCCCAAACATCTTCCAACACCTTTTTTAGCCTTTTCATCCCATTTCACCCTCCAAGGACTTTTAAGCTCAATCATTAATGCAAGTATGAGGCTCTGTGTGGCTTACTTCTTAGCAAGGGCAAGAGCCGTCCTCATCAGATCAGCGACTAATTGACAACCACATGATCATGAACAGGCTCAGAAACAAACTACTCTAAACTGGGGGCTCGCTCTACCTTTGTGACGTCGTTCAAGACATTTATAAGAGATAGCTTCAAAGAAGGACACCAACTCCCTATCCTACAAGGTCCTGAATCTTCATTCTCATAGACGTCCTAATAGTGGTCTCATTAAAAAAATAAATAAAAATAAATAAAAAAAGAGAGAGAAAGAAAAAAAAGAAAAAAAAAGAAAAGAAGGGCTAACTTGAAAACCCTTTGGGCAAGTTAGGCAAAAAGAGAGATTGAGACTCACTACTAAAGACGATGCCTCCTCCTATTTTATGGTCCCTATGCATCACCTCGTCAATCCACATTGAAACTGGGGGCTTGTAAATCTCCAAGGTGCTCTCCAAAGCAGGACAGTGTCATCAAGAGTCTACGCAAAATCGGGGCTTTCCATACATCAGCATACATTTGCAAACAATCAAGGTCATCTACATGGTCATTCAAGAAACCCGTCCTTCAGGCCTGTTGCCTCCATCATTGTTCCCTATTCCATGGATTGAAACATTACTCATCGTGAATTTTCCTGAAATTCCCCACGAGTGGCCTTAATCCTAAAAAAGCATTGTCTTAGGGGAGTCATGGTTTTAGGAAAACATTGTCTTAGAGAATCTTTGTCTAAAGTCGGGGGGTTGCCTGCATATAGAATTGCATGTGTAGAATAACATAAAGCATCATATGTATAATAGGTTTGCATTGCATTCATATGTCTTGGCAGAGTCAAATAGACTCAGTCTGTCATGCATCAAGTCAGTCTGTCATGCATTGAGTCAGTCTGTTGTGCAGTGTGACAGTTTGTCATGCATTGAGTCAGTTTGTCATGCATTGAGTCAATTTGTCATGCATCAAGTCAGTCTGTCATGCATTGAGTCAGTCTGTTGTGCATTGAGTCGGTCTGGCGTGTATCGAGCCAGTTTGTCATACATTGAGTTAGTCTGTCATACATCAAGTCAGTCCGTTGTGTATCGAGTCAGTTTATCGTGCATCGAGTCAGTTTGTCGTACATAAAGTCGATAGTCGTAAGTGCATGAATGCTTGTGTCAAAAACAAAAATAAAATATTGCATTGTTTGTGCAAGAGTTTAGTAGATTAGTTGCATGCATACCTGCATATCTGAAAATAAAAAAAATATATAAAAAAAAGGGGGGAAAGAAGAAGAAGCAAGGATGCGCCACATCGTTGCTCCAGAACGCAACACTGGGGGCTGTTCAAGCCCATATGCTATCTCAATCAGATCGACGGTCACTGAGAGCAAGATTAGAGCAATCTCTAATCCAACTCTTGCTGGACAAATTAGCATCCAGTCAAGTCATGCATCATTAGCCAGGCACGAATGACGCATGCCCGACACGAAGGACAAAATCTTCACCTGACTAATATGGATCAACGACCGGGCAAATTCAAGAATCCATTCCCGGTAGTGAAATTTTGGCACCTATGCGCCTGCAGCAAAATTTAAGGAAAATAAGGGTCATCGACAAAGTTTCGGTGAAGTTCCTCAGCATCAAATTGCCATTATCCAAAGCCGCCGGCGTAGCTCGGCGCAATCGTAGCAATAAGAGTCATCAACATCGGGAAAATCCGATTTGCCTCGGCAAAATCCATTGGGCACCACATTCAACATCGAGAAAATCCGATCTCCCTCGGGAAAATCCGTTGGGCACCACCTTCAACATCGAGAAAATCCGATCTGCCTTGGGAAAATCCGTTGGGACTGCCAACATCGGGAAAATTCAATCCGCCTCGGGAAAAGCCGTTGGGCATCTTCAACATCAGGAAAATCTGATCCGCCTCGGGAAAATCCGTTGCGCATCACCGTCAACATCAGGAAAATCCGATCTGCCTCAGGAAAATCCGTTGGACCCACCAACTGCTTCAGAAAAATCCAGTCAACCTCGGGAAAATCCGTTGGGCATCGTCATCAATCTGCCAGACAGATAATTCTCTATATCTCCAGCCATTGTTCAAAATGATTTGACATTCTGCTTTGGTTTCTGTGCAGAGAGCCATCACTAACACTAAGTCACCGCTAAAAGGCGCCATCATCATCCATCATCCGGCCGCCACAAAAAGGAGCGCCGATAGCATCCACCTTCCGGAGCACCGACGTCATCCATCCACATAACCCAAAACTGACAGCCCAAAGACTGCGGCCCCAGGATTTCCAAAGCTCAGGTTTCCACATAAAGGAGCACCATCATCCGGTAGCCACATAAAAGAGCACCATCAGCGGCAGTCGTTGAACGGTTGCGACCTAAAGGCCTCCAACGATGGAGTCAGCGACAGTCGTCCAACAGTTGCCGCTTAAAGGCTTCCAACGATGTCGTCAGCAATAGTCATCCAACGGGTTCAACATAAACGTCTTTGACGATGTTAGCAACAACAATCGTTCAAACGGATGCCACATAAAGGTCTCCAACGACATTCTCAGCATTAGTCGTCCAACGGTTGCCACCTAAAGGTTACGGACGACCTCATCAGCAGCAGAAGTCATCCAAACGGATTCCACTTAAAGGTCTCCAACGAAATTCTCAGCATTAATCGTCCAACGGTTGCCACCTAAAGGTTACCGACGACCTCTTCATCGGCGTCAGTCGTGCAACGGATTCCACTTAAAGGTCTCCAACGACATCTTCAGCAGTAGTCATCCAACGGTTGGCACCTAAAGGTTACCGACGACATCATCATCAGCAACATCATGTGGTTGCCATATAAAAGAGCACCGCCAGCATTAAGACAAACATCTCAGGCTACTTTAACCTTCGTCCTATTCGGACTCGATAAAAGTGGGGGCTCTCTGTAGACACTGGATTTTGTACCGGGACAAGTGTACAAATCAGGAGCAACAAGAAAGAGGCTAGAAAGAAAGCCAAGCCACTGGGTGTCCATCAATCAAAAGCTATCGGGCCAACCCACCACAAAAAGCCTTCATTGTCCACCCTTTCCACATACATATGCCCACCATTTCGAATTCTATTTTTTTCCACAAGTCTCTTTGGCCCTGTTTCTTTTGATGAGAATAAAGTACACATCATAAGGTTTCCAACGCCTTTTGAACTGCCTCAATCGGAGTCTAGATGAAAGAGTTATGGTCGTTCGAAGTTGCACTTAACGATTTCAAAACCCATGCGGGTTTTAACAATTGTCAGGCCCAAAAACAGAACCAGCCCAAGGCGCGCCCCGGCCTAGTCACTTCAAATCCCGCACGGGAGGCGCGCCTTGGTCCTCGTCAGCGATCCGTGTGTGGGGATTATAAAACTCGCGCGGGTTTTATCTTCCAGAAGCTGGTACCAATATCTTGATCATCCCCCTGATTTTAGCCCATGTGCCTCGACCATTCTGCCTTTGACTTGGATAACCCGCACGGGTTTTATGCTTGCATGGGTGGAGGGCATGATCTAAGGGATGTGTCCCCTCCATTTCCCTCCTAAACCTCACCTCCTTCACCTATAAATACCCCTCCATTTCACCCTCACTAATCACCAACTATGACCAACTATCATCAACTAACACCATTATTCTACCCTCATTCCATCAACAATCATCCCTTATTCTACCAAATTTCCATCACTCCCTTAAAATTCCCTCATTCATAATCACTCTCTAAACCTCTCCAAATCACTTTTGTCACATCCATATCATCACCATAATACCATTTCCTAAACCACTTCTATCTTTCCGTCAAAGTCCAAGGTCAAGGCAAAGTCAAGAATTTCAACCGGCGCATTCGGGTTCCTAAAATCAAAAGAGATTTGCTTTATTGCTTTCTTTATTACCGTTGTTTAATCATGTAATTTGTACGTTAATTCATTCACTTGTGCATATTTTGTAGATAAAAAACCTCATTTTAAATTGCATGATGATGAATATAATTTCGTGAAATTAATTAAACTTCTCCCCGCTTTATTTCATTTTAATGTCGATTTTAGTAGAGTTTGTTTTCTAACATGAGAATTCGAGAATTCTTATAATTCTCGAATTCGTAACCTTACCCCCGGACTTAGAATCGGGTTTCGTAGACCGGAGTTATTTTTATTATTTTCATGGTTTGTCGGTTTCCTTAAATCGGCTGGCGACTCTAATCATTTTTTATAAATTCTTTTAGTTATTTGAAATAAACGATAATTACACAAACAATCATGAGATAATTACATTTACCCTACCTGACATATGTGATAATAATTTTTGCACACCCGACATTTGAGAAATAAATTTCACCCTACCTGATATTTAAGTGATCGTAAATTTAAACCACCTAAGATATATTATAATGGTTTTTTGTGGGATTTTCCGGCAAGTATTAAAAAAATGAATAGGAAGTGACATGTTTACCCTTGCTATTAATCCATAATATTTTCAATTAAAAACGAAATAACCTATTTACGCTTATAGAAGACGACAGTGAGAAGAGTGGAGTGATATATTTCATTTTTAGATCGACATTCTTTTCCCCCTTTTCCCACACAAAACAATTGAAGGATCAGTATTGTCATTTCAATCGCAATCTTAAGGGCATTTTGGTACTTTCACATAATTATATAGGGGTAGTTATCATATTTTCATTTCTCACATGACAAGTTACCGGAATTTTTGACACAAAAAAACACTTTCAATAAATCTCAGGTAGGGTGAAAAATATTTCTCAAATGTCGGGTGTGCAAAAATTATTAACACATATGTCAGGTAGGGTAAATGTAATTATCTCAAAAATCATTACAAATATTTTAGTACCACCTTTTATTAATCTAAGGCTACCCAAGAAGAAATGGGCCAGAAGATCAACAAAACCCGCACGGGTTTTATTAATCTTCATCCCATTTTCTCTGGGTCAAAGTTACACAGGGCCCAATCCATGGAGCCATAAAACCCACGCGGGTTTTAGGGTCTCATGGTGGTTCCTTTGCTACTTCTTGGGCCCAGATGGAATAATGGGCCGGTACTAAATTTATTAGTAAATTATTTTATGTTGGAAGTGAAGGTAATGGTTACAAGGTTTTCTCTCTTTTTGTGTCTTTCCTTGTCCCACATAGGAGGGAGAATGAAATATTTTGTTGTTTATATATCTTCCTTTCTTTCCTAGTGTTTTATTAGCTTGGAAGTGGGTTTTAGTGAGGAGGGTATGGTTTGGGCCTCCACACGCGCGCGCGCGCGCCGCCGACGCCGTCCGTCCGGCCGGTCCGGGCTGGGCGTGGGTTGTGGGCTCCCTTTTACCCGGTTTTTGGGCCGTTTATGTTTCGGAAGATCTTGCGTCTTTATTTGGTATCTTTTAGCCGTTAATTGAATTGATTTCATTCATCAATTCTTTCCTGATCTTCCGCTTCTCCTTAATGGCTCCATGATTCTCTCCATCTTAATGGTTGTTGCCTCTTCAGTTTCTTCTTCCTCTACTCAGTTTATTCCTATAAATTGAGTTATGCCTGTGTTGATTTGATATACCAGAAATACTTTCCCTTCTCTTATCTCCTCTTCTTTTTCCTCTTCGTGGGCATAAGTTTTGCATACTCCAAATCTTTGGCCACGAGTTCACGTGTCCATAGATTATCTGAGTTAACCTTGGGGAGCGACCGGCAATCCCGATTGGCACCGAGGTCGGGCCGTAATCGCTTTCAAGGCAGTGGTTTTACCACGGCTCAGTTTTCTTTCGTTTACCACAACCTTGTTCTGTTATCCAGCAGCCTTGTTCTTTTTTCCAACAATTTGAAAGCGAATAATATCAATGGTTGCTCCTCCCAAAACCTTCGCTGAGATCTACAAAATTGAGCCTTTCGATGGAACCAACTACAAACGATGGTCCTAAAAGTTATTGCTCTGTCTTGAACAGTTAGAGATTGATTATGTGTTGTCCTCGCCTCATCTTGAAGATCCATAAGCACCACCTCCTCAGAACGATCCTGAGCAAACCCCTACTGCTCCAAGAACCCATGTTGTTCCATTAGATGAGAATGCCCAAAAGAAACCGGAGAAAGACAACAAAGTCGCACGGAGTTATCTTCTCAACAACATGTCGAACCCTCTGTTCAATTTGTTCGTCAGTTTCAAATCTGCGAAGACCATATGGAAGAAGCTCGAGATCAAATATGGCGCTGATGATGCTGGGAAGAAGAAGTATGTCGTTGGCAAGTGGTTGCAATTCCAGATTATAGATGACAAGCCTATTATGAAGCAGGTTCATGTGTACGAGAATCTTTGTGCTGAAGTTCTGAATGAAGGAATGAAGATGTGCGAGGTACTACAAGCGAATGTGCTAATTGAGAAGATTCCGCCATCCTGGAGTGATTATAGGAATCATCTGAAGCACAAAAAGAAGGATCTGACCCTTCAAGAATTAATCAGCCAGATGAGAACTGAGGAAGCAAATCGTTTGAAAGATAAGATGTCTTCTCTCTCTTTGAATTCTGTTAAAGCTAATTTAGTTGAATCTTTTGTACCTACTAATAAGGACAAGTTCAAGGGAAAGAATAAGAAGGATCAGAAGCAATCCAAGCATCAGAAACCTTTGAACATGCCTAACGCTAAAATCCAGAAGCAGAAGGTTACTTGTTATGTCTGTGGCAAACCAGGCCACAAGGCATATCAGTGCAACCAACGTAAAGGAGCAAATCAAACCCACCAGAAACTCATTTGGGCGTAATAGCAATCGAATCAAGCTAATCGACCGAGGAAATCAAGTATTCTGCAATGGAATCGTGGAAGCTAACCTCGTGATTAACAACGACGAGTGGATTCTGGACAATAGAGCAACTAGACACTTTTGCACCAACAAGGATCTAATGCATGACTTTGAGGAGAATCCTGATGGTGAACATGTCTTCATGGGCAATTCTTCCACAGCTGCGGTACTGGGTAAAGGGAAAGTTCTCCTTAAATTTACTTCTGGAAAATCTTTATGTTTAAACAATGTGTTGTATGTCCCTTCCCTTCGCAGAAACTTGGTTTCTAGTAGCCTCCTTGATGTTGCTGGTTTTAAGGTGAACCAAAAGGCTGGGAAAATTGTTATTCTTCGTAATGGGGTATTTGTTGGGAAGGGGTATCGTAGTGATGGCTTATATGTTCTGAATGTTGCGTCTGATGCTAATGGAAATGCTTCTACTTCTGCTTATATTGCTGAGCTTGTTGATCTTTGGCATGGTACACTTGGACATGTGAATTATGCTTCCGTAAATAGGCTAAAGAACATGAAATTAATTCCAAATGTTAGCACAGAAAGTTGTTCTAAATGTGATGTCTGTGTAGAGGCGAAATTTGCCAAGAAACCTTTTAAATCAGTAGGTTTTCTCTCTTTTTGTGTCTTTCCTTGTCCCACATAGGAGGAAGAATGAAATATTTTGTTGTTTATATATCTTCCTTTCTTTCCTAGTGTTGTATTAGCTTGGAAGTGGGTTTTAGTGAGAAGGGTATGGTTTGGGCCTCCACACGCGCGTGCGCGCCGCCGCCGCCGTCCGGCCGGACGGTCCGGGCTGGGCGTGGGTTGTGGGCTCCCTTTTACCCGGTTTTTGGGCCGTTTATGTTTCGGAAGATCTTGCGTCTTTATTTGGTATCTTTTAGCCGTTAATTGAATTGATTTCATTCATCAATTCTTTCCTGATCTTCCACTTCTCCTTAATGGCTCCATGATTCTCTCCATCTTAATGGTTGTTGCCTCTTCAGTTTCTTCTTCCTCTACTCAGTTTATTCCTATAAATTGAGTTATGCCTGTGTTGATTTAATATACCAGAAATACTTTCCCTTCTCTTATCTCCTCTTCTTTTTCCTCTTCGTGGGCATAAGTTTTGCATACTCCAAATCTTTGGCCACGAGTGCACGTGTCCAGAGATTATCTGAGTTAACCTTGGGGAGCGACCGGCAATCCCGATTGGCGCCGAGGTCGGGCTGTAATCGCTTTCAAGGCAGTGGTTTTACCACGGCTCAGTTTTCTTTCGTTTACCACAACCTTGTTCTGTTATCCAGCAGCCTTGTTTCTTTTTCCAACATTTTAGTGTAATTTCGTATATTTTAATAGTATAAAAGAATTAGTAAAATAAATAAGTAAAAGTTCATCACCCTAAAAATAATTTTCGAAAATAAAAATATCTTTATTTAAGGATTAAGCAACCTTAGTAGGCTCCCTATCATTATGTAGCGCATCACGAAGAAAAGTGGTCACACCTTTTTCCGGGGTCCTACAGTTATATTTTAAATAGAGTTCCAATTAAAGGGAAGTCTTATACCCCATATGAGTTATGGAATAAAAGGAAACCAAATCTAAAGTATTTTAGGATTTGGGTTTGTAGGGCTATTGTAAGTTCTCCATTCATCTCTCCTGTCACCTTGCATTGCACGACTCGAAACACTTATTTCCCCTCAACAGATCCCTCAGATCTAAACAAGCAGTAATAATAATGAAGCAATAATTTATCAAAGTCATCAACTAAGTGATAAACTTTACCCTCTGAATCTTAAAGTTGGGATATGTTATTTGTCTTCTGACATGCCGAGGCCTTCCTTTGAACGCACTTGGAGTTTCTGTCTATATAATTCAGATAGTCCCTCTTGGCCCACTACCAACACATAACTTCCTCCTGCTTCTTCGGTGTTTTGAGTTGTACGTGTTAGGTACATTGTTTGTTCCTGTCTATTTAAAGGTGTATTAAGATTTTACTAGATTTCCTTGATGGCTCTTTGCACATTAGCGACGGAGCTATTGGCCTATTTTGTGAGGGTATGGCGACAATGGTGGAGCTTCATTGTGCATGTTTGCCCTGTCGCCCCTCCTACTGGATTGCCCCACACTACTTTCACTAATACTTCACATGTGCTCTACATTTCCCACATATTCTCCAAGGAAACGTTTTCTTCATTATTCATCCCCTTGTTTGTTGATATTGAACCCCAATTTTACAAGTAAATGATTAAGCAGTGTATCATCTATATGGGTAACTAGAGCTGAGGGAAATGAGCTACTTCAGTCTGCATTTGCCATGAACCTATCAAGTCGCTCTCCACTTATGCTTCATCCTATCTCCGATTCCATCAAGTATAGTCATAGCCTTTATACTCCAAGTTGTATAGACCACAATGAGAGAATGTTTCTTGGAAGGTATATAAGATATACTGCGACTTAGGTAGTCTTCCACATTCCTCCAAATTGTAAATAATCTCGTTTAAATCTCTTCCAATAAGCTACGGGAGAGTGGAATGCATAGAAAAATACTCAATAAGCTTGCAAGTTACAAGTATTGAGATTGTCCTACATTTGTGGCCATCCATAAATGTCGGTGAATCGCCATTGTGTCGAGACTATGCCGTCATCAAAGGACATATCAATGTGATGTTGGGAATAAGAAAGTATAAAACCCCGAAAATTTGGAATGTGTTTACCGTTACGTCGTTAATGTGTTACTTTATATACTGCGTTTTCTGTGAAATTTAACGGTCAACACTTGAGCTCGTAGGACCGCGTAATGTGTTTCTTTTATATATTGCGTTTTCTGTAAAATTTATCGGTCAACACTTGAGCTCGTAGGACCGCGTAGTATCTAACGAAGGGTAGAATAGTAATTTTATGCATAGGAAGGTTGCATGTGAGTGTGGGTATTTTAGTAATTTTTGTGTGTGACCCTAAGTGCTATTACTACTACTATTCATGTGGGTATTTTATTTTAGTACTTATGTGCTATTTTAGAGATTTGGAAAATCTAGTATTATAAATAATTAATTAGTTTCAGCTGGGTTAATTTTCTATTTTTTTTGAGTTTTCCTTGTAATTAATTATGGGTATAAATACCCCTTTTAGCCAAACCCTAGGTTTTATAAAACAAACGGCACCGTCCCTCCTTTTCTTTCTCTTCGGTGCTGCGCAATGCGAACCCGAGCCGACCCCGTCTCCCCTCACTCTCAAACCCCTCCACCACCCTCTCTTCTCCCTCTCTTCCACCAATAACCACTAGCTCCCAGGCCACTCGACCACCACCGGTCATTGGACTGCACCGCCATCGACAACCTCCAGCCGTCCTCCGCAACCACCGACCACCGGAGCAACGGCGGAAGGCTCCCGAAGTAGGACTGTCACCATTGTGTTGTTGTGTCGCTGCCCTTGTTCGGCCACCTCCCAGCCCCTCCCCTGACGTTACTGACCGCCAACAGCACCACCGAGGGACTCCCTGCAGTCACACCTTCGACTCCCACCCACCACCTGGGCCACCGAAATTGTCATCGCGGCTCGAGGAGCCCCCGAAATAGGCTTGTTGCCCTTTGTGTTCCCGTTGCCGCTGCCGCTATCGCTGCTGCTACTGTTGCTTTAAACGTGACTAACGTGAGGCATCTTTAACTATTACTACTATTATTATTATTTTTTTTTTTTTATTATTATTATTATTGTTAGTATTTGTATTATCTCTCATGCATGAGTTAGGATTAATTAATTTGTTAAATCTGAATTCTTTGATTATAATTGAGTAATGATTCATGTGATAGTTTAATTAGGGTTGATTATAGTCTCAAAGTATATTCATTTGAATATCGTTAATAAACTGTGAAGTAGGGTTAATTGTGCGTTTAGTTAAAGTATTAATTTGAGTTATTACTATGTTATAATTCGTAAAAAGTGTTTTTAAAATATTTCCTATTGTTTTACAAATTCTTTTTTATAATGTATTACGTATATTAAAGTTTCAAATTTTACATATTTATGTTATGTGATTATTACAAGTATATATTATTATTCCGTTTCTATCGGGTTTCTTTATGAAGAATTATGTTGTATTTACTAAAAGATCATTCTAAAACTCCTCCTATTGTTTTTATAAGTTTTATAATTTATTATGGGTAGTGAAGTTTCAAACTTTGTGTTTTATATTATTTACTATTAATACACGGTTATATTATTATTACGTTATTATCGAGTTTTCTTTACTTTAAAAGGTTTAATTTTTGGTTATAATTGGTGGTAATTAGGACTTGCTGTTTTGTTATGTTTTTATGAAGTTTAGATGTTCAAAGTTTAGTTTTATTTTGGTTATTGGTGTAAGTTTTGGGTTATGTGTGAATTGGAAGTTAATGTGATGATTTGAGGATCTAGTGTTTTAAAGTTTATGAGTTATTTTCGGATATTTTATTAGGTTCAGTTTTAGTATTCGCGAAGCATCGACCTTGGTTGGATTAGATTAAATACCCTACCCTTAGTGACTGTTTAGACCCAAATTAGGACCCCGGGATCGAATGGTAAAAGTTAGAACCGAAATAATCAATTATATGGAAACTGGTAACGGGACAGTTTTGATAGGGTCTAAAGATCGGGTCATCATGATTAGTATAGTTCTCCTTTGATCGAACCCTTTGAACTGGAGTTTCCCTTAGATGTTAGGTTTCATAGGAATTTTTGCGGATCGGACGTTTGAGTTGCATAGCTCGAGTTATAGTCATTTTACCAGAACCTGCCAGAACTGGACCAGTTGGAGAATTTGGTACTTTTAGAATCTTTCGAGGCTGATATGGGCTTAGTCGTCAACATAAGAGTTTTAGTAGACATCCCGAGGTTTCCGAAAAGTCCAAAACCAGACACATAGGATGTCGGGAAGTCAAGTTATGACCCTTTTTATGTGGATGTTGTAATCTGTCTTATTAATGTTGGTTAGTAATGAATGTGTTGTTGAGTGAAAAGGTTTATTTGGTATTATATTGCGATTACTTGGAATGTGTTAGTTAAGTTAAAGTGTAAATTCATGAATGATGGGAACCTATGGTGTTCCTAGGGGAGGGTTAGTTAGAAGTTAGTTAATACTAACTTCGAAGGGCGCGTTTTGATTAGGGTAATTATTTCTATTTTAGGCCCGAGCTAATTCGCATCGTTAGTGAGCTCAAGTGTGTTCGTTTTTGCTGTGAAGTGATGTTAACCAGGTAATGTCTATGCTCTAATCCCCACTGGGATGCTCTTTAAATGTGTTTTAATGTTTCTCATCTGTTTTGAGAATTGCATCCCGAAAGGGGACCTTATGTGGAAATTTAGACCATCTGTTTTGATTATTTGTCGCGTTTTGTTTTATGAGTTGAGATGTTGAGATGGTCTTTTATTAATGGTTTTTTTATTGGTTTTGATAACCTGGGTTGGGTTTGACTTGAGAGCTGTGAGCTGAGTTTTGCATAAGATACTAATAATTCAAAATGAAACATTAAGCGGGTTTATTATATTGATGCCTTTAGTAGGCGATTGTTGATGCCTTTGGTAGGCGATTATCTTTGATGCCTTTGGTCGGCGATTGTTGATGCCTTTGGTAGGCGATTATTTTGATGCCTTTGGTATGTGATTGTTGATGCCTTTAGTAGGCAATTATTATATTTATGCCTTTGGTAGGCGATTATCTTTGATGCCTTTGGTAGGCGAATGTTTTGATGCCTTTGGTAGGCGATGTTACTTTATGGGATTTGATATCCCGCCCGCATAATAAAATATGAATTGGTTGGGTTGAGGAAAACAGTTAAGGGATTAAAGGTTTGTGAAATTGTTTGACTCGTTCCCTCTTCCCCAAATGAATTGAAATGAACTTACCTTTTTTTTAACGTTAGGGGTAGACATTATTGAGATTTCCCCCTCATTTTTGAAATGTTTTGTTTTCAGGTGATGATCAATATGCTGGGCATGGGAATTAGCAGTGAGGCTTGGCATATTTAGTTTTTATTAGTCGTGTTATGTTTCAACTCAGAAAGACTTGAAGTTAGGGTTGCTAAGTTTGTTTTCTCAGTTTGAGTTTGTTAGTTTGGTTAACCATTATCAGACAGTTCTAGTTTCCTTCTCGCCTTGTATTCTTTCGGGGATACGGCAGTGACGCCCAATAAGAGTTTTGAGTCTTCCTCTAATTTTGTCTGTTAACGTTAGTTTGACTTTGACTTTTCTATAATTGAATTTCTGGGCGTTACAGAAAGTAAGAAGGAATCCATTCTGCTCTAGATGCCTAGAATCTTCTTTTGGTTGTTGTCGTATCCTTACACCAAAAGAGAGCAAGGTCCCCTGATCTACAAATACAATTCATACTAATACAAAAAAAATAAAAAATAAAAAAAATAGCATCTTCCTTCTCAAGGTAGCTAACAGATACAAGGTTCTTTTAGTTTCTAAAAGGAAGACGATAGTGGGCTTTGATTAATTGCATGAGGATCGTTGAGCCCCCAACAGTTTAAACAAATGGAATTCATTCGGCTTGGCGCGCGGGGTTGCCCAGCAACTCCCGCCTCTCTGCCATCCAATCCGAATAAAGAATTACCAAATGCAGTAGCCTTAAACTTTTCCCCGCTCGCTTGAAGGGATGTCATCTCCTTCTTCCTTTTAAATACTTCCATGCTCGATCACGTCAACCTAATCTACATGTATACCATCTAACTGTATGTTGCCATCCATCTTTTGTAAACCCCTCTTCATTCCCTTTGTCGCTCTCATCTACTACATCTTTCCTCAATGAAGGTACTATGATGCCTAATTCCACTCTAAAGCACATGACTTTATCGTCTACATACATAATCTCCTCCTCGCATCTCACAAAGTGCCTACTTTGGCTCCCAACATTTTTGTGAAAGAGATGGTCTGTTTGATGATGGGGACCCCTTTTGCTTTAATCCATAATCAAGCAGTATTAAGGAGGATCTCTTGCAGCTTTTTTTTTGGGTCCATTCCCTTAACAACAACAACAACTAGTTATCAAATGACCATGGTCCTTCATTGAACGCAAAAGACTTGTCTTTCTCTACAAAGAATTGGGAAAATAACATATTATTCTCGAGTTTCCTTATCACAATCCCCTTCATCATCTTCCAAACATTTTTTTAATCACCGATCTCATCACCCAAGAATTAAACATAGTTTTTGTAATCAATGTGCCCATAAGGCTCAACTCTATCTCTTCTGATTTCTCCTTTGTACCTACTCCTCTCCACTTCGAAATCCCCTCCTCGTCCCCTATTAACTTCAGCCTGCTCCAGTCTTCCAATGCAACAACAAATATGGCTACAAAAGATTTCTTCAGACGCACGTTTCGCACCCTAAACATTGAGATTTTATTTTTCGGGTTCCACCAACTATCTTGCCCTACCTTCTCACTCCTCCCACTATTCTCATACCAAACCTACTTCAGAGACTAGACAACTATCAACCACCACCCCACAACTGCAGGCCTATGCTCTCACAATGTGAAATTTAGGGTTTTGTGATGGTTCCCTAGTGTCGTGGGTGTTGGAGACAAAAGACGTACAAAATTGGATCCTTTCAAATTGGAGTATTTTTGCATAGTGCTTAAGATATTAAAAACAAATTTTAGTAGATAATAGTAGTATAGTATTAAGACAAAAAATTGCTCAAAGGTATCCTCTGTTTCACGGAAACTATTTTTTGGTGACCATATTATTGAAAATTATAACTGGGTGAACAATGTTGTTAAGTATCTATTATTTGGGGACAAAACTCGCTGAAAACTACCGGAATCCGGTGAAGTATATAAATTGACTAACTTACCCCTGATTAAACAATTGTATTCAGATTTAATATTGTTGTTTTTCTTCGATCCCGATTAACCTCCTCCTGTCATAGAAATGGGAATTGCAAAATCTCTCCCTGTCTCTCTTGCTCATATGAGTTTTCTCCATCTGGTGCTCGTTTCTCCCCTCGTCGTCCGTCTCTGGTTGTTCGCATCTCAACTGCAGAAGTTTCAGATTCTTCGCATCTCAGCTGCAGAACTGCTGTCCCGAGTTTCCCATCTCCCCGGGTCTCTCAGTCCATCGTTTCTCTGGCCATCAGATGCTGAAGGTTGTTGCAACTCAATTTGGGTTGCTGCAACTTGCGAATTTTGGGGGTTAATTTTTCGATTATGGAATATTGACAGTGAACCAAGCTTCTCAAAGATAGTGAACTATCTATTCTCATCACCCCAACACCTTCCCTCATTAACAATACTTCAGGAACACCCATCTCCACTGAGCTCTGAACCTGCATAACATTGCACACTCCCATGTTCATTATAAATAGCAGAGGGGGGATTTTGGTGGAAGGTATTGAGTCTCTACTGAAGTTAACTGCATAAATGAAGAATTTACAACTTGTAGATTTCTGTAAGTGACCCATTCTATAATATAGTTGGATCATGTCAGGCGTAAGCGGTAGATAAATTAGCAAATTGAATCATGAATTTTGTGTGAGAAGTAGATATTGGTTTCCTAAAATCATCAAGGTGAATGCAGACATCCACCTCAAGTGACGATCGATTCTCGCTACTGTGGAAATTTTTCTGGGGAAGAGAAACAGATTGCGGACACCTACACTGAATTGGGAGTTGAGGATCTTTCGGCTGCCCTGAAATAGCTTTGAGAAGACTACACATTTTGACGGAAGAAAGATTGAATACATCTTGAGGTGTAGGTTAGTTATTAACATTTAATTACAAGGATAAGTTAGTCAATTTATATACTTCACCGGATTCCGGTAGGTTTCAGTGAGTTCTGTCCCCAAATAATAGATACTTAAAAACATTGTTCACCCAATTATAATTTTCAATAATATGGTCCCCAAAAAATAGTTTCCGCGAAACAAAGGGTACCTTCGAGCATTTTATTGTAATAAAGAGAAAAAACAAATTTTAGTAGATAAATTAAATATTAAAAATTATTATTAAAATTTAAATGACAAAATATTAGAAAAAAAATTACTTAAATCTATAAAATAAAAAAGAATGGGTCCTCCAATCTCCTCTTCCTCCCCCAATTACTGAATCGTATGAGATAAAAATTATCAACCATTGATTTCTTTTGATTTTAAATCTCAAATGCTAATCTAAAAAATATTTTATTTAATATATCTATATAATCAAAAGGAATGGGTGTTACACTCTCCTTCTTTCCCTCTCCCAATCCTTGAATTGTAATCAATCATTGATTTCTTTTAATTTCAAATCTCAACTGTTAATCTAAAAAATATTTTATTAAATATGTTTTTCAAAGAGGAACACGGTTATTAATTTTTATAGATAAAACTAGACAATAATCATTCCTATATCATCCTAACACTCAAACCCCGAAATTGAATACTTGTATGTCTCTTTATACTCCCTCTATTTCATGTTAATTGCCACTTAGTTGACTATGACAATCTCTAATATCACTTTTATATTAACAATTTCGTCTATAGTATTTCATTAAAAATGCAATATTATGTTTCTAGGATAGTATTTTTATTGAATCTAATGATAATATATAGCAAATCATTGCTAGTAAATTACACGAAGGTACCCTAATATTTGGGGAAACTATTTTTCGGTACCCCGACTTTTCAAAACTCTTTTGAGGTACCCTTAATTTTTGGGTTAGTAATTGTCTGGTGTTTTTCCAGCGATCAATTTTATTAAGTGACCAAAATACCCTTATTTTTCTTCTTCAAGGGTATTTCTTCAAAAATGGAAGAACAAAGGTATTTTGGTCACTTAACTAAATTGATGACCGAAAAAAAATATATAATAAATATTAACCTAAAAATTAAGGATACCCCAAAATAAATTTTGAAAAGTTGGGGTACCTGAAAAACATTTCACTAAAAGTTAGGGTACCTCCAAGTAATTTTTTAAATCATTGCTATTGAGAAATTTACATTCAATTTTTAATTTGACTATGCAATTTCCCAATACAACAATTAATATGGAACCATTACTAACCCTAACCTTAACAACACACCAGTATTACAATATTTTCTCAATATATACAATGATTTGCTATATAATATCATTAGATTCAAAAAAAATTATCCTACAAATATAATATTACATTGTTAATAAAACATTTTATACGAAATTAATAATATAAGAGTGATATTGGAGACTCTCACACTCAACTAAGTGACAATTTATACGAAAATGAGTGCGTATAAAGAAACAACAAATATTTCATATTTCAGGGTTGAGTGTTAGATGATATCAAAAGGATAAGTGTCTAGATTTATTCATAAAAATTAATTTTAAACAGAATATTTTTTAGATTAATAGTAGAGATTTAAAATCAATAGAAATTCAAAGAAGGAGAATGGAGGACCCATTCCATTTTATTGTATAGATTAATAATTTTTGTTTTACCTAAAGGAAATTTTGAGAAAAAATAAATAAATAATAGTATACCTTCATCTATTATTATATACATTATATATAGAGCCCTTCTGGTTTGTATGTGTAGTTCACAAATATTAAACTAAAATAAATACTTTTTTTGAATTTATATTTGGTTTATGACTTGTCATATTATTTAATATTTTCGTCAATCATTTTTCTATTGTTTATGTTTACATTAATCCACCAAAACCAACATCCATTCAGAGGAACAAGAAAAAAAGGGGTAGAAATATAATGTGATGGAAAAAAAGGGGGTGTCTTTTCAATGTGATAAAAATTGCTAAGGTTATCTCTCTCTCAAAGTGGATACAACAGCCATAGTGGGACCTTGCAACTTTAAGAAGGGGAGCATGTCACATCTGTTATCCCCACCCCACCCCACCCCCACCCCACCCTACCCTCTTTATATTTTGATTGATGGCAATTGGCAAGACAGACAAGCAAAAGAGAATAGGCCAAAATACAAAGTGAAAGGCCAAAGTAGTTAGGCATCCATTTTCAATCTAGTGAATTTTTGATAACCCCATTGATATATTTGCAATCAATCATCATGAGACCCACATGCATGAACCTGAGTGTGTGAATTGGTCCATTGGTTTATATGAATGAAGCTCAGCACATGGTATTATTGTTCTTTCCCCGTGGCCTGTTTGTTGTTCGATGTTAACACCTACACTTATTACTACATACCTGCATAGCTCTATGATATGTTCTCTTTTTTTATCGCAATCAACGTTTCCTCCTAAGAACAACAACTCTACATTCTACCCCCACCTTGTTTTCTTCTACTTTGTTCCTATGTATTTTAATGTATTTTGCGTCATACTGCCGGCCAAACAACATTCATTGTGTGAAGGAGCCGACCTAGACTATATATGCTCAGTAGTCACTAGTCACTAGTCACTAGTAGTTCTGTCAAATTCAAGAATAGTTATATAAGGAAAATATCACGTTCTTAGGACTCTAGCTTTGGGATGACTGAGGATTTTGAAAAGACAATGGTACTTCAGCGTCGGAAATAAAAAGAAAAAAATCATTGTTAATGAAAGAATTCAACATTGTGTCATGGACTAAACCACTGCCTTGAAAACGAATTTGTCATGACCATGGTGCAAATCGACAACGTTGATCATTCCCCCAAGGTTAACACAGTTACCCCTAGGCCCATGCAATTGAGCTAGGCTAGGAGATTGTAATATACATTAACAATTTCCCAGAGAGAGATGAATAGGAGAAGAGAGAAGAAGGTAGAAGAAGTCTATGACAAATGAAAGCAACACATGCTTATTTATGGCGAAGAAGGTAGTTGATTGTCTGAGTAACCACATTTGAAAAGGAGGAGGAGATTTGGGAAGTGGGGGAGAAAAACCAAGAACGTTCAATGACCAAGTCATTGAACGTTTAAATAGCAAATTGACGTTGAAAGTATCAACTGGAAAAATAACCCTAAAAAACAAATAAAAAGAATATAGGAGAGACCCAAGATCAGCAGTACGCGCCGCACCTTGCCCGGATCGAACGGATAAGTGGTGGCGGCACGTGCGTGTGTGATGGTCCAAACCGAACCACCCCCCCCCCCCCAAATAATGAGTAAAGCTAATACACAAAGCCTGATGAAAAGGAGGCTTTCAAACCCATCCACAACCCCACTAATCCTCTTATAGTGGACAAAAGGGAGAGAAACAAAGATGAAATAAAAGAGCTAAGTACGCCATTACTTTCAAAAATCCCACACTAATGGCATACGCGACACAAACAGAAGAAATTGAGCATACGGAGGGTCAAATACTTAAGTATCAATGTCTTTCGATTGAATTCATATGTAGTGAATTGAAATGAGGCAACATCAAAACTTGACAGGTGAGCAAGTCTAATTGAACTTTTAAGTATAGGATGAGACCCCCACAGCACATATCAACCAACAAGATACTGCATAATCTGCAACACACAATAAATAGCGTCGTTATGGCTATGCGCTCACCTCGGGTCTAGTAAGTGTTATAGAGAAATACCCCAGGTTTCTTATAGAAGGCGGCCAAACCTTTACAGTTATATTGGTAATTCCATCAAGTCAATCTCAACATAGACAACAAAAAGTATGAATGTGGAATCATTAAGAGCGTACAAATTCTCTACCTGACATACGCGCAAAGCAGTGAATCTGCCAGGTGCGTCCCAGTAGCACCCCCCACAATTGGTATATATTCATTAAGAGCTAATCTCCACCTCATCACCACTACCACGCACCATAACGATAGAGAGTGTAGTGCATCTTGAAGTCTAACATGGCTTCGTTTGACCACAAACAGGTATCCAGCACTAGGGCTGTTCATAAATATCTGCCCCAAAAAACCCGATCCGGAAACTCACTATCCGCTCATTAATTTAGGGTACCCGCATCGGAAAAATCAATTTTAGTTGGTTCGGGTACCTGCCCCAGAAAATTTTCGGTTAATCGGTTCGGTTACGGATTACCCGAAATTAAATTTAAAATTTGGACCAAAATTTAATTTCTACCTATATTTTTCTAGGCCCAATTTAATAATGGAAGAAAACCCTAATTTATTTTGTTTGCGTTGCTTGCTTCCAAAACCTCCAAAAAAGGGCAAAAGTGCAAAACCAGTAAACCACGCCCACTGGTCACTACGTCTCAGAATAAGGATGCTACAGTTTTGGCTACTTGGACCTACTAGTAGTTGTAAACAATGGACAAATTGGTTGATTTCCAAATTTATTATTTGGTGTGGTTACTAATTGAATCAATATTAGTATTTCTAGTTAATTACAAATTAAAAATAAAAATTGGAAACTCATATGTTTATAATTAATCGAGTTTTTTGGTTAACAAGATCACTGAAACTTTCTGGTGCAGTTTCGGATACCGGAAGTTTGATTATGATATGGTTCGAGGTTTTGGCCTGAATTCTGATACGAGCAAAAATTATCCAATCGGTTCGGGTACCCGCCCCTTGAACACCCCTATCCAGCACACCACTTCAAGTTATGGGCCTTAGCCCTATCCCCCTTGATGTTTCCAAGATAACTTGCCTCGCCTACCCCTTAGTAAGTTTTTAACGGTTTCTTAGCTAGCTAAGACAATGGTCATATATGACCGAGGAATTAAGGCTCTAGTGATCTAGTTCTGTTTTTCAAGTCTCGAAATGTTCTAAAGATTCGATATTTCAAGGATTAAACTACGTGTTTCTACTCAAATCAGGAAAAAGGGCTCAGAGGTGATACCGGGCCGACCTAAGGAAAGCCTAAGCACGAAAACTATGGTTTTTGGGGAGATTCAAGCTCGATAATCAGGTGGAAGGATTGTGTGCATGCCAAGCTAGCACCGACTTCCCCCGCCAAGGTGTAAAGGCCGATATTTGCTTCCTATTCACGAGTTAGCATTGATCCCCCCCGCCAGGGCGATGAATCGATGATGTACTTTCCAAGGTCTATTATCATTCCCGTATATGATAGACCTTGGTAGTATGAAAACCAAACCTAGGTAATCATATCAATTCCAATTCTCCCTCGCCAGAGTGATGAAATCGGAATCGATTAAACCACCCTAGAGTTTCAAATCAATGGTTTAAAGGATCCATAACCTCCTGGCACACAGTATTCATCAACTGCGGACGGAAATCTAAGCGGAACACCAATTATCTCACTAATCACCCTAATCCCACTAATTAAAACTTAATTCTCCATTAGGGGTACTAATCACCCCCTAAATCTAAGGGAATTTACCCTAGCATATTAACATAAACCAAAGATTTAACCTTTAAACCTAATGAATTCATGGATTTAATACTAGGATCAAGAGCAAGCATGAATGATCAAAGAAAGCAATTAAAAGAGTAGAACTTGAGAATGAAACTTACTAGAGTTACGAGAAAGAATGCGAAACGAACCCGGAAATAAATCGCAATACTTGAAATCAATATAGAACTTGCATGAAATCTTGAATGTCTTACAAATCATTAACACTAATCACTAAACTAAGAGAGAAATAAAGAGGCTAAGGCTAAAACTACACCTAAAGTATGAATAATAGAAGATGTCCTTTATTCTAGAAATAAAGCCTTATATACTTGTGTTACAAACTGGCCAAAACACATCGTTTAAGCCAACTTAATTAGCGCAGATTAGGGGGTCACAGGCGTGACCTCAAACGTCACGACCTTGACCCTGGAGAAGTCCGGAAATCGCTCATTTGTTTCCTGCAAACCTCATGGGCGTGACCAAGTTTGGTCATTTTCGTGAGGTACCTCCTAGAAGTGTCATCTCTGGGAGGTCACGGTCAAGTTTGGTCATTTTCGTGAGGTACCTCCTAGAAGTGTCATCTCTGGGAGGTCACGACCGTGACCAAGGGTCTCATGGTCGTGAGGTCTTTTCTTACGGAATCCAGATTTTTAGGCTGTCATGGCCGTGAGAACACTGGTCATGGTCGTGACCCCTTCCTGTCTCCAACCTTTTTTCCGTCCAACTTTTGGCATCCTAGGACTGTTGGGTTCACGACCGTGACCCTTCTGATGAGAGATTTTTCCTTGGGTTCTTCTATTACCAGGATTGAGGCATGGTTATCCTTCTCCGAGGTTGGGTTTCCTCAAGAAGACCCAGCTCCTTTGGTTTTAGGCCCAAATTGGCCTTGTTTTACGTACTTTTGCTCCACAATTGTCTAAAGCTCTCCAGATCTGCAAAAGAAAGGAAAAGAAGTAAAAACACTAATAAACAACAATGGAATCGAGTAAAATCCTATGGTAAAAGGAACGTATTTAGGCTCAAAATCGAGCCTAAACAGTAAAAGGGTCAGCTAGATTCTTCTAGGACCTCACATATTGGAGAGAGATGACACTACACCATGCTTCAACAATTTTCTCGCAACACCATGCTTGATGCGATTGTGTCTCCTCTTTCCATTACAGACACTTTTATGAGCCACTTCGATAGCTGCTTACAAGTCATAATGTTAGGAAATGGGTGTTTCTTGTTTTCCCTATAATAGCATATATGCTAAGAAACCTTTTAGCCATTCTACTTCCTAACCTGTCCACTCAAGAGCAATAAATTCAAATTCCATGGTGGAGTGGGCTACGTAAGTCTGTTTAACAAATTTCCACGAGATAGCCCGTCTACCCAAGGTAAAAGCATAACCACTAGTAGAACTCACTTGATCGTTATTAGAAACCCAATTTGCATCACAAAAACCTTCTAACACTGTAGGAAATTTGTTAAAATGCAAACATCAATCAATGGTTATGTAAACGAAGAAGTGCATTCAAATGATCTCGGCTAGGGTTATGTGTGTACTTAGTCTACTCACGATATAGGCAATGTTAGGACTGGTAAAGTTCATAAGAAACATCACACTTCCTAGAATCTTGGCATAATCAAACTGGGACACACTAGGTACTTTTTTCTTTTAGAGGTGTATGCTCGGGTCATATGGGATTCTCACTGGTACTACATCAACACTATTGAATTTGCTAGATATTTTCTCGATATAATGAGACGAACACGATGAAAAGGAAAAACTAGTCTTTCTAATTATGATCCTTAAGATCACGTTAGCTTCTCCTAAGTCTTTCATTTCAAACAGAGAAGACAACATGTTTTTAGTCTCATTAACAACATGCAAGCTAGCACCAAAAATTAACATGTCATCAACATATAAACTTATTATCACACATTCAGATCCAATAGTTTTTGAATACGCACAGAAATTAGAATTGTTGACAATGAACCAACTTTGAACCAATGACTTGTCAATTTTTTCATACCACAGTTTAGGTGCCTATTTCAGACCATAAAGGGAATTTTTTTTTCAATTTGCAAACTTTTTCCACTTGTCCTAGGACTACAGAACCCTCAAGTTGAGTTATATAAATTTCATCCTTTAGGTCACCATTAAGAAAAGTTGTCTTGACATCCATATGATGCACTACAAGGTCAAAAATTGCAGCTAAGGCAACTAGAGTTCTAATAGTGGCAATTTCGGTCACAAGCGAGTATATATTAAAGTAGTCAGTCCCCTTTTTCTGATCAAAGCCCCTTATGATTAATTTGGCTTTGTACTTGTCTATGGATCCATCAGGTCTCAATTTCTTTTTAACGATTCATTTAATACTAATAGGTCTACAACCGTTGGGTAAGTCTGTTAATTCCCATGTTTTGTTAGATTCAATGGAATCTATTTCACCTTTAATGGCCTCTTTTCAAAAGGTAACATCTATTGACCTCATAACTTCTTGGTAGGTTTTAAGATCTTCGACAATCAAGAAAATGGACACACCTTAATCAAAACATCAACATTAAAGTCCCCCAATTTATCAAAGGCTTCAACCAAAAAGGAGGTGACAAGGTCAGGTCCAAAGGTAGTCTCAATTCTACATCTCTTGCTCCTTCTAGGTTTAATTTCAAAGGAAAAACATGCTCAGAGAATTTTGCATCTCTATATTTAGAAATAGAATAATCACTCAAAGACATAAATCTATAAGCAACACTAGTTTGAGCACAACCAATCAAAGCAGCATCAAAGGTCTTACCACCAATATTAGTTCATTTGTGAACAAGCAAAGCAACTTTAGCTAGATAACCCCACACCTTAAGGTAGCTCGGGTTAGGGGAATAACCCTTCCACAATTCATATGGTGTCTGGTCTAATTTCTTATGAGGGACTATGTTATGAATAAAGGATGCAGCCAACACAACTTCCCCCAACATGTTATCAGCGGGACTATAACTCAAAAGCATGGGATTCATCATTTCTTTAAGGGTTTTGTTTCTGCATTTGGCTATACCATTCTGTTGAAGGGTACAAGGTGTAGTTGTCTCATGCACTATGCCATTTTTTGAGCAAAAGTCAGCCAATGAGATTGTCCCATACTCCCCTCCCTGGTCATACCTAAGTCTCTTGATCTTACGATCTAGTTGGTTTTCTACTTCGACTTTATACCAAGAACGTTTCTTTAGCCTCATATTTCAACTTAAGGAGGTACAATTTAGTGTATCTAGAAAAGTCTCCTATAAAGGTGATATAATAACTCTTTCCGCCCTTATTGGTGGTGTTTCCATGTCTTGTTAGACTCGATTAAATCTATTTCACTTTTAATCGCCTCTTTTCAAAAGGTATCATCTATATATAGACCTCATAGACCCTTGATAGGCATTAGGGTCTTCCTCACTCAGTAAAATGGACACAAATTCGTCAGATAAAACATCAGCATAAAAGACATCCAAATTATCAAAGGCTTCCACCAAGAAAAAGGTGACAAAGTCAAGTCCAAAGCTAGTCTCAAATCTACGTCTTTTGCTCCTTTTAGGTTTAGTTTCTAGGTCTCCACGGTTAGAACTAGAGGCAGGCAAGTTCAAGTTCTCAGACACAATTTTAGGCACATTGTCAGACACATCTTTTTTTAAAAGAAAACCATGCTCAAAGACTTCACCATCTCTATATTCAGAAATAGAATAATCAGTCAAAGACTTATCTGTAAGCAACACTAGTTTGATCATAACCAATAAAAACAACATCCACAGCCTTAGCACCAAAATTAGTCCGTTTATGAACAGGAACTTTGGCTAGACACCCCCACACCTTAAGGTAGCTCAGGTTAGGGGAATAACCCTTCCACAATTCATATGGTGTCTGATCTAGTTTCATATGAGGCACTCTGCTAAGAATAAAGCATGCAATCAACACAGCTTCCCCCCACATGTTTTTAGCAAGACCAAAACTCAAAAGCATGGCATTCATCATTTTTCTAAGGGTTCTGTTTTTGCGTTCAGCTATACCATTCTGTTGAGGGGTATAAAGAGTAATTGTCTCATGCAGTATGCCATTTTTTGCATAGAAGTCAGCTAAAGAGTGTAGAGACCGGATTTTGTACCGGGACAAGTGTACAAACTGGGAGCAATAAGAAAAGAGGCTAGAATGAAACTAATCCAATGGGCCTTCCTCAATCAAAAGCTACCGGGATAACCCACCACAAAAGCCTTCATTTTTCACATTTTTCGCATACATGCGCCCACCATTTTGAATCCCATTTTTTCCACAAGTATCATTGGCCCTGTTTCTTATGATGAGAGTAAAGTACTCATCCTAAGCTTTCCGACGCCTTTTGAATTGCCGAAATCAGAGTCCTGATGAAGAAATTATGGTTGTTCGAAGTTGCACTTAGCCAGTTGCATACGCTAAGCGGCCTACACGAACTCTCAGGCCCAAAAACCAAGCCCACTATGCAACCCAACCCATAATTATTCACGTAGGTCACTTGACCTATGCAGAAGGAAGCGGTCTGCCTCTGTTTTCAAATCATCGATCCGGCTCAGTAATGTTCGCATGTTTAGCCTACGTTGTTGAAAACCCAGCCCGCTGTCAACGTCCACGTCAGAGATCCATGTGATTGCACGCCATAGGCCGCTTAGCCTTTGCAATGCATTTGAATTTGGCGCCAGAATCATCATCCACATCCCTTGATCATAGCCTCCTTGATTGACCTCGGATTGACTTAATTAATATTATTATAGGCCGCTTAGCCTATGATCATGCACATAGAGCCATGATTCTTGGATCATGTCCTCATTGTTTCCTCCAAAACACTCACCTCTCCACCTATAAATACCTCATTATTCCTCACTCATCTTCATCAACTATCATCATTTATACTACCAAAACTCTCTCAAAGTCTCACCTATATCCATACACTCTTAATCCTTATTCTTTAATCATTCATCCATATCATCATTCATCCATAATCCTTCACACCCAAATCCTACCCTACCATATCCCATCTCCATTTTCTCTTCAAGTGATCAAGAGGAGATCCGGTTTCACATCATACCGACATCTTAAGTGAGGTTTGTTCTTTTATGTGCTAATGATGTAATCTATTCTTTATATCACATTACTTGTACATATTTTGTAAAAAAATCATGTCTTAACATCGCATGTTCATGAATAAAACATTGTGAAATTTATTAAACTTCTCCCTACTCATTTCATTTCATGTTCGATTTTAGTAGATTCTGTTTTCAAACAGGCGAATTCGAGAATTATTTTAATTCTCGAATTCGTAACCTTACCCCCGAATTCAGAATTCGGGTTCGTGGACCGGAATTATCTTTTTTTTTAGTTTGTTGATTTCCTTAACTCGGCTGGCGACTCTTCTTTATAATCATTTTTGTTATTGAACATGCACGTTTATTACACCAAAAAAATTATAAATTGATTTTATATTTATTTTATCCTAACCCACGGCCAACCCAAAAGAAAATGGAGTAAAAATTATCATAGGTCGCTTGGCCTATGAAAAATTTTCCCATTTTCTGTTGGACCAGCAGGGCGCGAGCCCACCAGAAGGAGTTTCATAGGTCATGCGGCCTATGACCTCTCCTGGTAGCCCGTTTCCTCTCTTTTGGGCCCAAGTTTGGATAGAATTAATATGGGGTCATTAATAAATAGTTCGGTGTAATTTCACGTATGTTAATAATAAAATCGGTCCTTAAATGAATAAAAGCCCCTCATCTCGAAAACGTTTTCATTAAAAAAATATCCTTATTTAAGGATTAAGCAACCTTAGTCGGCTCCTGATTACTTAAATAACGCATCTGAAACCGATTCCATGAACGAGAATCTTTCGGGTCCTACAAAGAGTTTGTCCCATATTTCCCTCCCCGGTCCAAAGTCTCTTGATCTTTTGATCTAGTTGGTTTTCTACTTTGGCTTTATATTTGAAAAACATTTCTTCAACCTCATCTTTGAACTTAAGGAGGTGCACTTTGGTGTATCTAGAAAATTTGTCTACAAAGGTGATATAATAATTCTTTCCAACCTTACTGGTGGTGTTCCTTAAGTCAGTATGGATCAATTCTAGTAATTCGGTCTTTCTAGCAGTCACATGTTTGAAATGTGTTTTGGCAAATTTTGCGTCAACACACACATTGCATTTCGAGACATTATCAGTGTCTACTAAGGGAATTAATCGCATTGTTCGAAGTCTCTTTAGAGAAGCAACATTATCGTGTCTACCATACCACAAATCCACAAACTCAACAATATAGGTAGAAGTTGAAGCATTTCCATTAACAGTTTCAGAAGCAACATTCATAATAAATAAACCCCCGCTACAGTACCCCTTCTCAACATATTTCTCGTTTCGCAGGATAACAATTTTTCCAGCCTTTGGTTTACTTCAAGGCAACAACATCAAGCAAACTACTACAAACTAATTTCCTACATAAGGAAGATAAATACAACACATTTATTGAACATAGAGGTTTTCCAGAAGTAAGCTTAAGTAGGATCTTTCCTTTACCCGAGACTCCAGTTGTGGCAACATTGGCAACGTAAACATACTGGCCATCAGTGACAAGTTCAAAGTCCTACATCAACTCTTTGTTGGCACAGAAATGCCTTGAAGCACCGCTATCAAAAATCCATTATGTTGGATTATTGACTAAGTTGGCCTCTAGGGTGGTTACAGCACAGATGATCTCACCGTCTTCGGCAAGGTTGGCTTGTGTAGTAGGTTGGCTAGATGGTTGCCTTTGACTTGACAACAAGGAGCCTTTTTGTTGGTTGCATCGGTATGGCCTGGCTTGCCATAGAAATAACAGAACACCTTAGACTTGTGCATTTTGATGCCTATTTACCGGGGGCTTTTTCTTGGCAGACACTTGTTTTTGGGTTTTATTCTTTGTTTTAATTCTCTCTCTGTTAAAAGGCACAACAAATTCAACTAGATTAGCATAAGAAGAATGTAAAGACAGTGAGGTCATCTTACCTTTGAGATGGTTGGCCTCTTTAGTCCTCATGTGGCTGAACAGTTCTTGCAGTGTCAGGTTTTTCTTCTTGTGTTTTAGTTGGTTTTGGTATTCACTCCAGAAGGGAGGAAATTTTTCAATCATCACATTAGCCTGCAGAATTTCGCACATCTTCATGCCTTCATCATAACTTTACCACATACGTTCTCATAGATATGAACGTGCTCCATAACTGGTTTATCATCAACAATCTGGAACTTCAACCAATTCTCGACAACATATTTTCTTTTCCATGTGTCATCTGCACCATATTTTATCTCAAGGGTATCCTAGATAAGCTAACAGATTTATATTTGGCAGATAAATCAAACAAAGTGTTATACATGAGATTCAAAAAATATCCCCTGACTGTTTTGTTTATTGTCTTCCTCGAATTTTCTTTTCGTAGTTTCAACACTGGGGTCATTTTTAGCAGTTGATATCGTAGCAGTTGTAGTAGCGGTGGTAACAGCGTCGTTAGAACTAGTGGCAGCAGTCTCAGCAGTGGCTTTTGAAGTTTATGAATCGTCAGGAAATTTATTGCTAAGGACATAGTCGAGGTTGATCTGCTTCAGGATGATTTGTATCTTGTGTGACCAACGTCTGCAATCGTTAAGCGCGTCAATTCTGGAGAAGTTAGAGATGGCACGATTTTGTAGGATGGTCATTGAAGGAATTCATTTTCAAATAGTAAGAAACAAAAAGGGAAACAATGGTCGTTTAACAAAAATTCACACTGTGTCATGGACAGAACCACTGCCTTGAAAATAAATTCAACGAAACCACAGCATAAATTGACAATGTCGATCGTTCCCCCAAGGTTAACACCTAATTTTTAAAACATAGAAACGAATGCCAACTTAACTATCATCTCTTATTTTTAAAAATATATAATCATAAAGAACGCAATAATTAGAATGATGAGACTAATTTTTTTTATTTTTTTTTGGAATGAATGAATGATGAGACTAATTGGTAACTAAAAATATTACCAAATCTATATGGAACATAAGAGAATGGCAAATAGATTAATCTCCTTATGATTTTAGCGATAAAGCAGACGCCGCATAGTCATCCAATCTGCCTTGTACAACAAATCCTCACAACTCGAAAGTGGAAAAGTGCACCTCCTTATTAATTCATTGCTTTTGGACCATGGGTCCTACAATACCGGACTAGGTGGAAAAGTTCCATTTCACTTGAATTGTTATTTCACAAATAATAAATAAAGTTTTCAAGGGGATGGAAATTTGTTACATTACTTGCATATGTCAAGGTCGAATGAGTAGATGACTAGGCAGTAATTGATGGGGATGGAATGCGGAAATTAAATGTCAATGAACGTAAGAATAAGGTATTCTATCGGTTAAAGCTACTAGTACCCAATATTTTTTAAATACATTTTGAACCTGCGTTTGATCGTATTCTAGGTGATTAAATACAAATATAACCTCAATTATATTTATAATTGAAATATCATATTGTGATTGAAGTTATAATAATTAAGATATCATTCACATGAGCCTCCGTCTTACGTACATATTGTTAAAGTATAATATTAGTATTGGACTTCAACTACCCCTCCGCTTAAATTTTTTATTAAGATGGTTTCATATGGTAACTAAGTAGGATGTCTAAAATTCGAACCTTAACATCCCCATGTTTGTTTACGCAACGGGCAAGAGGACTTTGCATCATCCACGGTTCCATCTCAAATTAATATACATACGCGGCTTATTAAAGTGTAAAACTATTATTACACATTTAACTATCAGCTCAAATTTTTGGAGAGATAGTTCTGCACATATATAATCACTTTTTTCAATAAATAGATTTGCATGTAGCACTTTAATGAAAATTTAATTAAAGAATCAACATAAATTAAACTGAAAATATGCGCCTACCTCTGACAATGGAAATTAGACCTGTCTATTCGGTCGGTCGATGGGTTTCGAGTCGATTGTATATCGTGTTCAGGTAAATACGAGTCGAGTGTATTTCGGGTTCAGGTAAATACGTCATGATGTATGTTGGTTTCGAATCAACCCAACAGTTTATGATTGCAACCTTTTTCCATTTTTCTTTTAAAAAAAATGGTCTCTAAATACTACTTTTTGTACAATATACATAATAAAATATGATTATTTTCTACTAACGATAGATTATTGTTACTATTTTTCCCTAAATTAGAGAAATAACAAATAAATGAGGTGCGTTTATAGTTTAATAGTTAAAAATTCCAATGAAACGTCACAAATTCTAATAAGTTGAACTTTAAAAATTAATTTTTCGTGTCAAACGGACGAGGTCGGGTCGGATTATTAATTCTAATAAGTTGAACTTTAAATCCTACTTTTCGTTTATTTTGGTTTTGTTGTAAAAATCGTGTCCAAAACCCATACATTTCATGCGAGGTCGGGTTGGATTATCGGATTGGGAAAGAAATTGTCAGATCTAATGGAAATATATGCATAGTAGTGAGAAAGGAGAGAGAGAGAGTAAAGAGGAGGAGAAACGATTATCAATACTTTCTGTTAAAAAAAATAAACAAATAAAACTTGAAGAGTGTCCTTGACATTAGCACAAGTAAAATGTCGCTCGGGTCAAATTTGGATCAATCGATTTTGATCGATATCAAAATTCAGATGAGAAATCAATGTTCGAATTTGGTTTTTTCTTCGAGTCAGACCAGATCAAACAATTCGGCGGGAACGATGTACAGGTCAAGATTAGATTTTTGTCAAACAAAAATAGAAATAAAGCGTTCGAATATTTGATCAATGTCAAAATTCGGACGAAAAAACTATGACCCACCCCAACTTTTTCCAAATTGAACAAATTATAATATTTATATCAGACAAAATTTTTACATTTCTACTTAACATAAGATTTTTCAGACAATTATTAAATCCAGAAACTTGAGTTACCAAAAAAGGCCCTCAATTAATCTATATATTATAATAGAAATCATTGTGGGTCCCACTAAATAAAGCCACGGGAGTGACTGTAGGGGAATTGGCCAACCACAACGTAGAAAATTATATTTTTTTTTATTTCAATTTTTTTATTTTCAATCCGGATTTTATTTTAAAATTAAAAAAACAGAAAGTATCACTAATCCTTGATTACTTTGGACTCTGAATTAAATTATTTTGGTGCAAATAATAGTAATTATTTTGGTGTTGCCTATAATATTAGTAAAGAAAAGTATTTTGGATTTGGACCAAATTATTATTACTTCTTTTTTATAATGAAAAGTATGATACAAATATCCAGGTAACTTACCTTTTCTATCAAATGTTCTGCCATGACTATCTTATGAAATCTATATATCATAATACAAATTATTGTGGGTCCCATGAAATAAAGTCACAGGAGTGACTGTAGGAGAATTTGTCAATCAAAACGTAGAAAATTATTTATTTTTTTTCTATTTTCTATTTTTTTATTTTCAATCCGGATTTTATTTTAAAATTAAAAAAACCAGAAATTATCACTAATCCTGGACTGCTTTGGACTCTGACCACGTTTACAACTGTTCCATAACTGTTTTGCATTTTATTTTAGTGCAACAACGGGAATCACAATGTAGAAAATTATATATTTTTTTCAATTTTCAATGTTTTTTATTTTCAATCCAGATTTTATTTAAGAATTTAAAAAAACCAGAAAGTATTACTAATACATGACTGCTTTGGACTCTAACCACGTTTACAACTGTTCCATAACCCAACTACTCACCAAAAAATACAGCACTATTGCGGCTAGGTCAATTATATTCATGACTTTTTGAAAACATGAAAATACAATACATTGACAAACAAGGAACTAATTTTCGTAAAGATCTCTTTTCATCCACTATACCGATCAATCATAATTGTCGCACTTCATCATATTTGCCTTAATTGAATTTTACCGTTCGCACTTCATACTCTCAAATTATCTTCGTCAAGGTAAGTCACAAGTCATTATTATATAGATATTCAAACCTGTTTAGGTCTACTTTGATTGCATCTACATAATATTAATAGTAGAGTTTGTGGGTCCCGCAGAATGGAGAAAGGAGATTGATTGTAGGCATTCTAACCAATCACAAATTAGATAAATACTAAATTAAATTATTTTGGTGTAAATAATAGTAATTATTTTGTTGTTGCCTATAACAATAATAATAATAATAATAATAATAATAAATAATAATAATAATAATAATAATAATGATAATAATCTATATATAATAATAGAAATCATTGTGGGTCGCACGAAATAAAGCCACGGGAGTGATTGTAGGGAAATTGGTCAAACACAACGTAGAAAATTATATTTTTTTCTCTATTTTCATTTTTTTTATTTTCAGTCCGGATTTTATTTTAAAATTAAAAAAACCATAAAGTATCACTAATCCTTGACTGCTTTTGTAACGCCCCGAAAATTCAATTATAGGAAAGTCAAAGTCAAACTAACGTTAAAAGATAAATTTAGCGGAAGACTTAAAACTCTTATTGGGCGTCACTGCCGTATCCCCGAAGGAATACAAGGCGAGAAGGAAAACTACAACTGTCTGTCAACGGCAAACCAACTAACAACTCATACTTAGAAATAAACATCAAAACTAACTTCAAGTCTTTCAAAAGAAGCATAACATATTTAACAACTTTTAGACATGTCGTCCTCACTTCTAATTCTCGTCCCCAGCATATTGATCATCACCTGAAAACAAAACATTTCAAAAATGAGGGAGAAATCTCAATAATGTCTACCCCTAACGTTAAAAACAAGTTAAGTTCATTTCAATTCATTTGAGGGAGAGGGAACGAGTCAAACCATTTCACAAACCTTTAATCCCTTAACTGTTTTCCTCAACCCAACCAATCCATATTTTATTATGCGGGCGGCATATCAAATCCCATAAAGTAACATTCTCCCACCAAAGGCATCAAAACAATCGCCCACCAAAGGCATATCAAAACATTCGCCCACCAAAGGCATATCGAACACATTCGCCCACCAAAGGCATCATAACATTCGCCCACCAAAGGCATATCAAACAGTCGCCCACCAAAGGCATCATAACATTCGCCCACCAAAGGTATATCAAAACATTCGCCCACCAAAGGCATCATAACATTCGCCCACCAAAGGCATTAATAAAAACCCGCTTGTTGTTTCTCTTTGAATTAATAGTATTTTATGTGAAACTCAACTCACAACTCTCAAGTCAAACCCAACCCAGGTTATCAAAACCAGTATCAAAACTACTTATAAAAGACCATCACAATTTCTCAACTCATAAATCAAGATCACAAACAATCAAAACAGATGGTCTAAATTTCAACATAAAGTCCCCTTTCGGGATGCAATTCTCAAAACAGATTAGGAAACATTAAAACACATTTAAAGAGCATCCCAGTGGGGATTAGAGCATAGACACTACCTGGTTAACTTCACTTCACAGCAAAACGAACACACTTGAGCTCACTAACGACGCGAGTTAGCTTGGGCCTAAAATAGAATAATTATTCTAATCAAAATGCGCCCTTCGAAGTTAGTATTAACTACCTTATAACTAACCCTCCCCTAGGAACCCTATAGGTCCCTATCAATCATGAATTTACACTTTAAATTACCTAACACATTCCAAATGATCATATAATAATATCAAGTAAACCTTTTCAATCAACAACACATTTATTAACAATTTCACATAACAAGACAGATTACAACATCCACACAAAAAGGGTCGTAACTTGACTTCCCGACATCCTATGGGTCTGGTTTTGGACTTTTCGGAAACCTCGGGATGTCTACTAAAACTCTTAAGTGGACTCGAGATCCAACACACGCTTTAAACCTCAAAAATCGTCATCTTTCCAAACTGTCCAGACCTGACCTAGGTCTGGTAATCGGGGTATAACTCGACTTATAAAATTCCAAAGTCAGGTCCGTAACATTCCTATGAAAGCTAACATCTAAGGGAACCTCCAGTCCAAAGGGTTCGATCAAAAGACAACTACACTAACCGTGGTGACCCGATCTTTAGACCCCATCAAAACTGTCCCGTTACCGGTTTCGATTTAATTTGCAAATTCGGTTCTAACTTCCACCAATCCCATCCCGGGGTCCTAATTTGGGATTAAAACAGTAACTTAGGTCCAAAGTAATTAACCTAACCCAACTAAGGTCCAAACATCAAACCTCCTATCATCAAAACCAAAAAGTAAAACATGAAATCAACTTTAATATTTCTACTAACCCTAAAAGCATGCATGAAATATTAACACTAACCTAAACATGAATTTCTTAACCAATAAACAAGAAAGAACTTAAAGAACATGTGAATAACTATAAAGAACATATAAACATTTAAACTACTAATCAAGAATCCCATCAACCAATTGCTTTAAACAAGATTAAATCAAGAATCATAAATTAATAATCAAGAATCGAACTTTAGTAATTCAATCAACCTAACTTATTTAACAAGATTTAAACATGAAACTAAACATGAATGAACCCTAAGAGAATTAAAGAACATATGAATATTTAACTAACAATTCAAGAATTAATCTAGGTAATTATACTTTAAAGATTCGTGCATACAATAATAATAGTTTTCTAAAGCCCTAAACATGCTTCACAAGAAAACAAATATATCAAACAATTGAACATTAATAATCTTACTACAACTATTACAACCCTAATACACCAAATTAGAACATAAAATTACACATAATAATTTATACAAAAATTACAAGTAAATAATACAATACAAGAACAATTAATTACAAGTAACAACTTAGTAAAAGTTACACCCTAATTACCCAAAATACAAGATTAACCAAATCAAGAGATAACAATAATAATAATAATAATAATAATAATAATAATAATAATAATATCAGAAAATAAGAAATCAAGAAGAAAAGGGTTTGTCTCAAATTAGGGTTAGGGTAGCAGTTTCCGGCGACTGGGCGGCCGGTCGGGCGGCGTCAGCGGCGCACGGGGGTCAAAGGACGGAGCGGCGTTCACGGGTGGTGGTTGGTGTTGCGGTGGAGTCACGGCAAGGAGTGGCGCCTGGGTTCGAGCAACGGCAACCTCCCCCGACTATTGTCTTTTCGGTCGGTGTGTCGCCGACCGACGTCGAGTGTTGCAGCGGCGAGGGCGGCGGAGTCGGCAGCCTGGGCGGAAGACGACGCGGTCGTCGGTGGTGGTGCGGCAGAGGCAGTCGAATGGAGGGAGTGAGAAAGAGAGAGATAGGGGTCGAGAGAGAGAAAAGAGAAAGAAAACGGTGATGGTGGTTGCGGTGCTGCCAGTGGTGTCGACGGCGACTGCGGCGGTGGTTGGGTGGCGCGACGGCAGACACACGAGGAGGGAGAGAGAGAGAGGAAGAGAGGAGTGTAGGGTTAGGGTTGTTATTAGGGTTTTGAGAGAGAAAGAGGGGTTTTTATATTAGCTAATACTTAAGGCCCAATTAAACACTCTTAATCCTAACCCAACCCAAAACTAAAACAATTAAAATCTGATTTTGCTGGAAAACAACTAATAATAATAATAATAGCAATAATAATACTAATACTAATAATAATAATATTAATAGTAATCACATAGCAATTAATATTCACATAATTAATCATATAACACAATAATATTAATAATAATACTAAAATAGAGTAAAACTAATAATACTAAACCCACGAAATTACCGATATACCCTTGTTAGTCTATCACGATCCTACGAGCTCAAGTGTTAGCAAAAATAAACACAAACGAATAATAATAAATAACGAAGTCAAACCTAATTTACTAACAACGTCACGGTCAACATCTTTGGATTTTTCGGGGTTTTACATCATTACCTCCTTAAAAGAAGTTTCGTCCTCGAAACTTAAACTTAAACCTAACGGTTCGGTAACAATCCTAACGGTTACGTTCTCCCTAAAACTCGAGGTTTTACAGCTTTGGACTCTGAATTAAATTTTATTTGGTGCAAATAACAGTAATTAATTTAGTGTTGCCTATAATAATAATAATAATAATAATAATAATAATAATAATAATAATAATAATAATAATAATCTATATATTATAATAGAAATCATTGTGGGTCCCACAAAATAGAGTCACGAGAGTGATTGTAGGGGAATTAGTCAATCACAACGTAGAAAATTATTATTTTTTCTAATTTTTTTTATTTTCAATCCGGATTTTATTTTACAACTAAAAAAACTAGAAAGTATCACTAATCCTTGACTGCTTTGGACTCTGAATTCAATTATTTTGGTGCAAATAACAGTAATTATTTTGGTGTTGCCTATAATAATAATAATAATAATAATAATAATAATAATAATAATATTAATGGGAGACAACAAAATTGTTATTGACGTTGTTAATGGCTTTTGTGAGATCCCTTGGACCATCAGGAAGATTATTGAAGACGTTCGCTAGGGATGGCAATGGGGCGGGGAATTCCCGAACCCGTCGGGGCCTCGCCCCGCTTTAGGGAAAAATCCCCGCCCCCATTGGGGATGGGGACGGGGACGGGGACGACTTTCCAAAATCCGCTCGGGGACGGGGCGGGGGTGGGGACAAAATTTTCCCCATCCCCGTCCCCATTTTCCCCGTCGGGGTGAATTCCCCATCCCCGAATCCCCATCCCCGAAAATGTTAAAATTACCAAATAACCTTTACTCAAATTTAATATATATACATTAATGGGAAGGACAAGGTAGTAATTTTCCAGTTTATTATCACTTGTTGATGTATTATTGTTTGATTTTGATGTATTATTACTTGAGCAAGTTAAATACATTGTATTTTGAACATGTTAAAAACCAGGTTCGATTAAAAACCGGATCCGATTAAAATGTAGTTAAATTTAGGATAGTTTTAAAAAATCCCCGTTGGGGATGGGGAATCCGCGGGGATGGGGATGGGGCAAGAATCATTCCCCGAAGCGGGGATGGGGATGGGGCAAGAATCATTCCCCGAAGCGGGGATGGGGACGGGGGTATACTCCCCCATCTCCGATCTGCCCCGTTGCCATCACTAACGTTCGCCTTCTTCTTGGAAGGCTCTCCTCATCCAGCATCAAGCATGTGTTCCGAGAAGCCAATCGAGCTGCTGACTGGGTAGCCAAACACGGTTTAAATATAGATGATGAGGCTAGATGGAAGCAGTATGAAAGCAGAGAGTTAGATAGCATTTTGTATGAGGATAGGATGGGTTTGACCCTTGACAGAAGGGTTTCCTAATCCTCCTTTCTTACCATAGTTGTTGGCCGTTGACAGACAGTTGTTGTTTTTCCTTCTTGCCTTGTGTTCCTTCGGGGATACGGCAGTGACGCCCAATAAGAGCTTAAGTCTTCCGCTAAGTTTTGTCTGTTAACGTTAGATTGACTTTGACTTTTCGATAATTGAATTTCCGGGGCGTTACACAATCATAATAATAAAAACAATCGATATAATAATAATCTATATAATATTAATAGTAAAGTTTGTGGGTCCCACTAAATGGAGAAAAGAGACTAATTGTAGGGATTTTGACCAATATAAAAAAGATAAATACTGAACTAAATTATTTTGGTCCAAATATCAGTAATTAATTTGGAAAAATAATTACAATAATAATAATAATAATAGTAATAATCTATATAATAATAATCTATATAATATTAATAGTAAAGTTTGTGCGTCCCGCTGAATAGAGAAAGGAGATTAATTGTAGGAATTTCGACCAATCAAAAAGTAGATAAATGCTGAATTAAATTATTTTGGTGCAACTATCAGTAATTATAATTATTTTGGAATAATCTATATAATATTAATAGTAAAGTTTGTGGGTCCTTCTGAATGGAGAAAAGAGATTAATTGTAGGGATTTCGACTAATCAAAACGTAGATAAATGCAGAATTAAATTATTTCGGTGCAACTATCAGTAATTATAGTTAGTTTGAAATAATAATAATAATAATAATAATAATAATAATAATAATAATCTACATAATATTAATAGTAAAGTTTGTGGGTCCCGCTTAATTGGGAAAAGATATTGATTGTAGGGTGTACGACTAATCAAAAAGTAGATAATTGTTGAATTAAATTGTTTTGGTGCAACTATCAATAATTATAATTATTTTGAAATAATATTTCTAAATTATAATTATTATGTCAATTAAATTTTTTATTTTTTAAAATAACTACTTTAATATACTCCATGCATCGCACGGGTTGAGAGTTAGTAATAATAATAACAATAGTAATGATAATAATAATAATAATAATAATAAATAATAATAATAATAACAATCTATATCTATTAATATACTAAAACTAAATATTTAGATTTTAAAATATTGAGCAGATAGCGAGATTAGGTGCATCATGAAATTCGTCATGGTCAACGTTATTTAGCATTTTAGGAAATTTTCTATTTCACTAGACACCAATACATGTATAGTTTGAACAATTTATTATGATGTTTTCATTAAACAATTTCATTAATGTTTTGTACTATTTACTCTATATCGACGATTCGTTATTCATGAATTTCCCCCCTTTAAAACAACTATTTTATTAGACTCCGTGCATCGCACGTGTTTAGGACTAGTATACTATATTAATTACTATGGTTAATGTTGTTAATTTGAAATTCAAAAAGAAAGAAAAAGTGGAAAAAAAATAACACGAAAATCACCAAACAAGTAAAATACATAAAACTCACAAACAACAAGTGGCCAAAAGATGACAGAAAAGTATTAGTACTTATTCCAAAATTTGGCATTGATTATGAAGTTTTAGTCCACCGCTCAAGTCATTTCTAAGAATGGAACTGAATGAACCCTAGAGAGGGATGAATAGCGTTGATGGAATTTTCTGCACTTTAATTCACCAAGGATGTTAAACAGATAACACAATCATGGCTGATGATTAATACTTCTAAATTGAAATGAGGATTAAGTACATAAGACATAGAAGGGATTAGTAAACTCGGCAGAGTTGAGATTGTAAGGTCCTCAAGTCTGCTTACAAAGGGAGGAACTTTAAATTGATTCCTACTGGTTAGCCTCACCAAGAAGACTGATGATGCTACAACTCACTAAAAGATCGAATTACTCTTTCTTGAGTTACAAAATTGTGATGTCCTCACCAGAACATAATCTGGTTACAAAACTGTCACCACTAAACACACTAGTGGCTACTCTCAAAAATTTTTCTTCACAAACTTTCCTACACTTCGATTTCCGTTCCTTGGAATCGTTATCTTATCAGAAGGGCAGCCAAGCCTTTTTATAATTGATATCTTCAACTACAACGGCTCTTGTTTGGCTTTCCTGGCTTCTATGATTCTTTCCATTGCTGGAATCATTTCCAATCTTCATATTTTTGGAAGATGTCTATTTGCTATTTTCATCCAATATCTGAACTAGCAAGTACGAAGATTATACTGTGATATTGGGGAGACTAAAGATGGAAGGACAGAAGACTTGGATACATCCCTGATTCAACAATTTTATTGTTTCAATCAAAACAACTTTTGAAGATCCTCGGTGTCTAGAGGTCTTCTGGGTGATTTCCGTTAAGGTTGATGTATGGTGAAGGGCATCCGATTCTTAGGTTGATTCTACAATCTCCCACTTTTTGTTAAAAAGAGAAAATTGCATGGTATATACATATATAATATAACATCATATATATTGGGCATATGAGATAACAGATACGATGCATAACATGTACGAGCAAAAATAAATTAATTGTTAGTTAGAGTCCATCAGGAAGCTTCTCCCCCTTTTTATCTTTCCGACAAATAATAAAATATAAGATCACAAAATGTTTGGCCCAAAAAGATGTCAAAGTTATTTGAAAAACAAGTTAATTAGTTTGAGGAAGGAGGGACAGAGGGGGCATCCTAGGTGACAGGCTCGAGAGCACGAGCAAGTAGGCTTTACTGGTATCTGAGTATCCTACAAATGTTCCTTCTTCACTGCAGGCATCAAACTTGCTGATGAGCTTCTTTCCATTGTTATGCACGAAACATTTACAACCGAGGACCTTGAGATGACTGATGTTTGGAGTTTTCCCTTTGAACAACTCATAAGGCGTTTTCTTTAGAATGGTCCTGATAGTGCAGCAATGTAGGATATAGTTGGCAACATTGATGATTTCTTCCCAAAGGAACTTGGGTAGGTTGTTGGCACAAAATGATGGTTCTTGCCATATCTTTTAGGGTCCTGTTCTTCCTTTCGACAACTCCCTTTTGCTGAGGAGTTCTGGGGGCGGAGAAGTTGTGAGTTATCCCCATTTCAGCACAAAATGAGTCGAACATTTCTCTGCTGCTGAAATCTCTTCCGTGATCAGTCCTGATGGATCTGGTTGAATCCCCTGTGAGGACCTTGAGTTATTTGTATAGTTTTGAGACCTCTTCAATTGCATCTATTTTCTTTTAAGAAAAAATACCGAAGTAAATCTGGAAAAATCATCTATAATGACAAGAATCTATGAGCTACCACCAAGGCTTTTGTATGGAATGGTACAACAAAGATCCATATGGAGGAGATCAAGGCATTTTGTGGTTGTTACAAATTTGAGAGTTTTCAAGAAGGATTTGGTCTGTTTACCCCAGGTCCATGCATCACAAACCCTATCGTTTTCAACATTTTGAGATGGGAGACATGTGACTAGGTCACACTTACACAACTTATGCAATGTTCTCATGCCGCATGCCCTAGACGCTGATGCCACAACCAGGCTTCCTCAGATCCATCCTTAAGGCAGGTGAGGTTGTTTTCTAGCGGGTCACTTAAATCTATAACATAGATATTATCCATGCGATGACCTTGCAATATGACTTGATGAGACTTAGAAGACTCGATTACACATGCATGTTTATCGCAACAAACTCTATTTCCTTTATCACAGAATTGAGATATGTTAAGCAGATTATATTCAAGACCTTCTACAAGATATACATTGCCTAGAGAGTGCTTGACGTCCTTACAGACCTTCCCAATGCTTAGGATCTTGCCTTGGCTTTTGTCTCCAAACGTTACCCTTCCAGTCTTGTGGGTTTTCAGTTCGCAGAACTTGGTTGGATCTCCGGTATCGTTGTGGTGAGGTCTTTGGAACCCATATTTTAGTAATGCGTGGAGGTCTAGATTCTTTAACCACGGGAATTGGTGAGGTCCTTATTTTATTTGATGTCAGAGGGTTTATGTGATAGTGTTCTTTGAGAGGCGGAATATTTGGTGTAGGGAGGAGATGTCCTTTGACGAGCGGAGCATAAGGTATGGGGAGGGGAGGTCCCTTGTTTGCATAAAGATGGAGTTTTGTGATGGCCTCATTTGACAATTTAGTGATGTCCTTATAGCACCCTTTTACTGACCGGACCGCAAGTGCACGGTGTACGGTGTAGCACGTCAAGGTCGATCCCACAGGGACTCAATTAGTAACGCATTTAACTAGCTCTCTATATGATTGCTAAGTTAACAGGTCTCGGTTATGAATGGTCTAACAACTAGATAAGACTATCAAATAAGGAAATCAATCAAGGGTTCAATCAAGGGATAAAGACTTTTAAGGAACTGCTTTCTTAACAACGAGTTTGACACTTAGAACCTAGTTTGCACAATCATTCATTCAAGTCGGATCAAGAACTGATAACCATATGAATCCTACTGCTCTTTCGATGCTAATAGAATTACTTCAATCAACCCAAATTACAATTTTCGTATGCTTTTCAAGTTAATCAAAGTTGAATGTTTCTAATAATCCAGTTATCAAAGTGATTCCCTAGTTTTCTATTCTTTTCTCAAATTTCACAAAACTAGGTAGAAAGGTTGGTAGTCAGATTATCCTAATTGTCCTTTCAGTACTTCTCAGGTTAATCTCAAATCACGAGTATTCAAACGTTTAAATAACACCCATGAATATGAAGAACACAACATTTTATTGATTCAAAACAAGAATTCATGCATAAACTAGAACATTCAATCAAACTATATTGTTTCGGGTTGCAAAACCCTAGAATTCAAGATATCTACTCACTCATATTCAATGAAAGCACAAAACAAGTTCCAATCATCATAATAAAATTCTCAAAACAAAGAAGGAATACGAAAAGGAAAGAACAAACTGCGAAGATACGACCCAATTGAGTCTTTCGATCCCGGGGTGGAACTTTCTCCGCGAACACTGCTACTTTCTTCTCGAATCTTGATCCTTGCCTCTCTTGACTCGATTCGATCTTGAATCTTGATGGAAGGGAAGAGGAGTATGACAGAAGTATTAGGGCTCTCTTTCTCTCCTAGACGGCCAAAGAACGAAGGAATGATTGATGAATGAATGGATAACTGCCCTTCCTCCTCTTTTCTATTCGCGAAATAAAAACGACGGCTGCGACTCACATAACCACCACGGTCCGTGACCAAGCCACCACGGTTCGTGGAGCTCCCCACGGTAGTCCCGTGGTCGGTGTTGGTCGCCTGGTTTTCTTTTTCTTTGCTATTGTACTTGAAATGGGACACCACGGTCCGTGGTCTACCCCACGGTCTGACTGTGGTAAGCATTGCCCAGGTGTTCCCTACTCCGTTTCTCGTGAAATTCATGCCACGGTATGTACACCCATGGAGGACACCCGTGATGTAATCGATCCTGCCAAAAGTTTAGGAAATGTTGGTGCCTTGCATGCTTTATGAGGTGCCTGACTCTTTCAATAAGAGATTTAGAGTAATTAAAGAGCTGAAGTAGTTTGTGAGCTAGGTGAGATTGTGACAATGTGAGGAGATCATTTAGGGTTACCTCGTCGTGGGATGAGGTTAGGTCTTGGTCCTCCCTTGAGCTTATCGTTAGGCTGACATTTGCTATCTTCTCAGCTTCACTGTTGCTGTCACTAGAGTCACTATCACTCCATGTTGCCAGCATAGCCTTACGATTTTGTCGTTTGGGCCTGTTGTTTCTCTTGTCTCTGTTTCTTCTATCATGAGGGCAGTCCTTCACCAGGTGGTTTGTACTCCCACAACCAAAGCAAGTAAATGGTTTAATATCTTCTTTAATTGAGGACTAACCTTTTGGACTTTGTCTTTTGTTTGATGTGTTTTTTATGTAGCCTCTGAAGGTGAGATTCTTCTTGTAGAGTCTTTTGAATCCTTTTGTAAACATTGCCAATGTGTCTTCTTCATCATCCTCAGATTCACTGTCTGATTCTCGTGTTACTTTTAGAGCATTTCCTTTTTGTTCTAATATGTCTTGTAGTTGAATCTCATGGGCCAGCAACTTTCCAATGAGCTCTTCTAGCTACAGAGTTTGGAGATTTTGTGCTTCCTCGATGGCAATTACTTTCGGACGCCACTTTCTTCTAGGTAGGCATCTAAGGACCTTTCTGAGCTGTTCTTCATTTGAATAGGTCTTTCCCAAGGACTTGAGGTGGTTAACAATACTACTGAACTTTTTGAACATTTCTTCAATGGTCTCATTTTCTTCCAACTTGAAGGCCTCATATTTTTGCACAAGGATGTCTACCTCGGCGTCTTTAACTTAACCGGTTCCTTCATAGGTGGTTACCAAGTAATCCCAGACCTACTTTGCTGTTTCACAAATAGACACATGTTCAAAGTCATTTGAGTTCAAACAAAAAAAAAAGATCAAGTTTAAAGCACGAGTGTTCTTCTTCAAAAGATCCTTTTCTTCATCGATCATTTCTGATCTATCTTTTGAGACGTCTTCTCCAGTGTTATCTTTGTTTAGTGGGAGTAAGTGTTCGTCCTTATTTCAAGCCAAATTGATACCGTTAATTAAGCCTGTTTGCTTGTGATTCCCTTACTTGTTGGGGCGATTTATATGTTTTGCAGAGATTTAAGAAAATCCACATGAATTCACGTAAAGGGAAGAAGAGAATGAAGTAAAGAAAAGAGACGAGAGGGAAGAGATAGAGCAAGAAGAAGAGACACATGATGCGTTGGCCGAAGCCTTGTGTTGCAAGCAGCGCTTGGAAAAAAGCTACGGCAAACAGAGAGAATGCACTAGACGCTACCAGCGTCTAAACTCACCTCACCAGCGTCTACGGAAAATGGAAGGAAGGCAAAGAAAAGTCAGGTGCTGGTAGCGCCTTTGATGCCGCTGGCAGCGTCAGAGTCAGAGAGAGGGAAAAGCGTGAAAGGCACAAGCGCTGACAGCGTTGGATACCACGCTCCCAGCGGCTAACTTCGGGAAAACTAAGCCGAACGTCACGTTGGCAGCGCCTCTTCGGATGCTAGCCGCGCCTCCCCCCATCCGCTTATACAAAGAAGACCTCGCCGCAGTAGAAAGTAGTCAGTTTTTATTCTTTTTACTTCACGTTTTAGTTTTCTTTTTAGGGTTTTTAGTTTTTTCTGTCTCTGTTTCCTCTCCATTTTTTTCTTCGATTGTAATTCATACTCTTTGAAGTTTAATTAAAGTGAACTTAAATCTTTCAGTTCTAGTTTTCTTCTCGTTTCGATTCGTAGTTGTTTTCAGTTCTTATTATTTTAAATTTTGTTAGTATTAGTCTCCACACAAATTCCATTTTTTTAGTGAAGAGGAGGATTAAGGTTCCCCGAATTCTCCCTTTGAGTGAGGATTCGGACAGTCTTAGTAATCCAGTCACGCTTTTTCTTGGTTGTTCGTGAGAAGACCTGTGATTCGAATTCAAGAACGAAGGGAGGAACTCAGGTTAATGTTTTCTGTCTTAAATTCAATATTAAATTCAGTATTTATGTTCTTGCTATTATTTACTTTCTTGAATATGAATTTTCTTTTCAGTTTCGAATTCTAGTCCATGCTAGATTAGATTAGAAGTTTTAGTTCTTTATTCATTGCTTTTAATTGCGCTCTTAGTTATCAATTTTCTTTGCAGTTCTAATTTCCTTCATGGTTAGGTTAGTTCATGTTTTAATTCATTATTTACTGCGTTCAAATTTGAACCTTACCAAACCAATTTTCTGTACCTGACACACCATTCCTGCGGATACGACAACCCTTACTCCTAAAACCCCAAAATACACAACCGAACAGTAAGATAGTCTCCTTTGGTAATAACAATCCAAAGATCTTCATCTTGGTCTTTGAGGAAGACCTCCATCTGTCTTTTCTAGATCCTGTAGTTTTCTTCGGTAAGCAATGGTACTCTGGTCAATGATCATCCTTGTGTTGTTTCACTAGTGCCAATTCCAACCATGATCTTTGTCATAAAATGGTTAAGCTCTTGATTAAGTGGACCTGCTCTGATACCACTTGAAAGAACTCTTGAGGTGGGGGGTAATAGGGTTGATGGAATTTTCTGCACTTTAATTCACCAAGAATGTTACACAGATAACACAATCAAGGCAGATGCTTAATACTTCTTTATTGAAATGAGGATTAAGTACATAAGAGATAGAAGGGATTAGTAAACTCGGCAAAGTTGAGACTATGAGATCCTTAAGTTTGCTTACAGAGGTAGGAACTTTGAATCAGTTCCTACTTATTAGCCTCACCAAGAAGATTGATGATGTTACAGGTCACTAAAGATCGAATCATTCTTTCTTTAGTTACAGAATTGTAATGTCCTTACCAGAACACACTTTGGTTACAAAACTCTCACCACTAAACACACAAGTGGCTACTCTTAGAAATTTTCTTCACAAAACTTCCTATACTTCGATTTCTCTTCCTTGGAATCGTTATTTTCTAAGAAATGCCACCATTTTATAATTGTCATCTTCAACTGCAACGACTCTTGTTTGGCTTTTCTTACTTCCATGATTCTTTCCATTGCTGGATTGATTTCCAATCATCATATTTTGGGCGGTTGTCTCCTTGTTATTTTCATCCAATATTTCCAACGGCGAGTACGAAGATTATGTTGTGATATTGAGGAGACTAAAGATGGAAGGATAGAAGACTTGGATACTTCCCTAATTCAGCAATTTTGTTCTTTCGATCAAAACAACTTCTGGAGGTCCTCTGCGTGGTTTCCGTTGAGGATGATGCATGCATGGTGGAGGGCGTCAGATTCTTGGGTTGATTCTACAGTAACTATATGAAAGAGGTTGACCTCCTTGCTTCTCTCATTGTACAATCCTCTTCCCGACGAGCCCCCCTTCTCCTCAGTCCATTGAACCATGTAAATCAAAATTCAATTCTAAAGGAGGTCATACTATTATTATTCAGTTTGATATTAAATCTATACCTATTCACATACTTCAATACTTCAAAATCTCTAAAAACACTGCACAGTAAATTGATCAAATCAATCGTAATTTTTTCTAGAAGGACGTGTTTTCCAAAGAAAGGAATGTTTCAATTGTGTGTAACAAAGTCTACATGACCAAAACCTATGGTGATCCTTGTTTATTCAAGATGGAGGTTGTGAATGATGAATTTTGATGTAAACTATATTGGAAAGTTTTGTTTGGTAAGGGCTTTTGGGTTGATCGAATCCGTACTAAATCCCTAACAAACGAAAATTTCTTTATATAAGGCTACGACTAAACAAGCTAACTCTTGTGCCAAACATTTTGTTCTTTGTACTAGATCCCTGTTTGCTATAGGCTTAGGACAGAGAGTGTGTCATGGTAATAAGATTAACTTTTGGATTGATAATTGGTGAGCCAATCTACTGATTCTTATTAACATTTAATCCTAGGAAGTCTACCAAAGTCTTCATGTTGCTAATTTTGTCCTCGCGAATAAATGCAAGGATATCAGTCACCTCTCTTTCTTAGTGGATGTACCTTTGGTGCGTTGTATCTTAGTCGGTGATATCTCTACAAAGTCTGTCACTTGGCTTGTCGATGATGGTATATATGGATCTGACTATACCTTTGAATTTCAGGCTGATTTAAAAATTGTATATCCAACCCAAGTTAAAGTTATTTCTATAACAGCTCTTTGATCACAAGGCTCAACCACACCATTATAATCTTAGTCGGGGTGGTGTCATGGTGCATGGATCCTTGATTCCCCTTATGCTGTAGTAATGATGAAACCAAGCTTCACCTTTTCTTCCATTGTAACTTCGCAAAAGAGACTTTGTATAAATCATCACTGGATTTATTCCCTCTACCCGTTAATGAGCTGGATGGTGTCCTTTAGCTAGTATCTCAACTCAAATATGAGCTCCTCCCTACCAATTTAGATCAAGTTATTGTTCTTATTTGAGCATCTGAAAGTCAATGAATGCAATTGCTTTCTGCAAGCATTCAACGATATGGTCACTCTTGTTCTTGCTAAAATATGCCTCTACAAAGACGAGGAATTAAACATAAGATCTTCACTTCTCCATTGGACCTTACCACCATTTCCTCCATCTCGTGAATCGTGTTGGGTCTCCTATATCAAGCCACCCAAGGGAACTATCAAAATCAATTTCAATGGTTTCATATCAAGCAAAAGGTTAGATTATGATAGATTAGAAAGGTGACCTCCTCCAACCGTATGCTTTCAACATATGAGAGGTGTCAGTATTTGCTGCTAAAACCACTGCAATGAGGAATGACATTCGTGATGTTGTGTCAGCGGAGTTCTACAACATCATATCAAGGGAGATAACTTGGTGTTTTTAATGTTGTGAAGTGCTCGATTTAAATTTCATAGGAGTTTTTAACTTTGGCTCAAGATATTCGCTTTTTCTTGCCACATGTGACTTGGTTTTTGTCAGTCATGTCTTCTGCCCAAGGTTATAGAGTTGCAAGTTTTGACTATTCAAATATGGGCATCTAATTCAGTCTTCATTAATGTGACGTTGCAGTCTTGATGATAAGCTTTCCAATATTTCATATGAGGATATACTTGTTAGATCGTTTGAAACAAGCAGCATCTGGTTATTTGTTTCTTATACTTTTCTTTAAAATAAAAAGAAAATTTTATCTTTTAGTGGATACACAGTGTATCACAAAACTAATCAATTTTAGATTTATGTATTTATGAGTGGTGTATTTAGAAAAGTGTAATTATTCTTTCATAGTTGCAATTAATTCAATTATTGCGATCTCCACCTGATCTTCATTCAATCCAGTTTGCTAATTCTCCTTTGTGGTTTCTAATTAAAGAGCTTATAATATTACACCTCGATCATGGGGGAGTTCGATCTTGTAACATAATCTAATATTAATATGCTTTAATTTGCCAGTGTTTATAGCATGATTGGTTGAACCTGTCCTTTTCATATATATAGTATAGCACATTAATTATTATATCAGATAATCCAAAATCAATCAAAACACCTAGTGGGACTAGTGTGTCTCGCCCTTCTGGATGCTTTCTAGTTTGTCCTTTGTTGGGAGTTGTAATAACAATTACACCAATAATACTAAATATAGGTCCCATTTAATTGAGTGCAATAACTTCAAGATTAAATTGACTGCCATAAATTTAAGGTGCCATATATGTGAAATGAATCAACGTTGTTTGTGATTGGTTAAATATGGTTATGATTAAATTTGGTAAAATGTGGTTGTGTGGTTAGATGTGGTTATTTGTTATAAAAATAGGTTGTGTGGTAAGTTGGTGGGCAGGTAAATAAAAAAGTGAGGTGACAGAGAGTGATATATATGATTATTTAAATATTTTTTTAGTAAGTGATTGAACAAAGAAAAAGTGAGGTAAAGAGTAGTGTATGATTATTTTAATATGTTTTTAGTAAGGTACATACTGGTAAGAAAAAGTAAGGTAAAAGAATGTCGTGGTTGTGGTCAGATGTGGTTGATGTGGTTATGGGGGTTATTTGCATTTTGAACCCCGAAGTGTAGGGGAATTTATTATCTGGACCCTTAGTTTTCATTGTTTATTTTTGGAACCTTAAAGTTTATGAGTTGAATAAAAAAAAACTTAAAGTTTGTAGGTTGAAAAGAAGACTCGTGTATTGTTTTTCTTTTTCTTTCCATGTTTGAATTTATCTTCCGATTAGTGTCAAACTTCACGAGTAAGGTTGAAACTCATATTGAAGCTATAATACACCTCTATTATTCATGTCAGAACTAATTAGACCCTGAAGTACCCAAGATCTAATTAGTTTCGGAACAAAAAAAAGAGGTGTATTACAACTTTAATATTAGTTTTAACCTTACCCTTGGAGCTTAGCACTAATCGGCAGATAAATTCAAACATGGGAAAAAAAACAGTACACGAGTCTTTTTTTCAACCTACAAACTTTAAGGTCCTTTTTTATTCAACCATAAACTTTAGGGTCCAAAAAATAAACAATGAAAACTAAGAGTACAGAAAATAAATACTCCTATAATTAGGGGTCCAAAATGCCAATAACCCACTTGTGGTTATGGTTGATTAATTGTTAACTTACCACACAAAAGAATAGGTTGGTTCCATTGATTACTTACAAATTAATAACCACATTAAGAAGAAGAAAGAAAATGTTCACTTATTACCTCCGCCCTAAAATATTTGTCAATTAGACTAAACTTTGATTCTTAATTACTCACAAATTGTAATGAGTTACAATATAAAATTATTAATACTATTATAATTTTTTGTAAAATATTTTTTTAATGACGATAATTGCATATTGTAACTTTACTATAGTAGTTTGTGGGCAATCTATTATCACATATTAGTCAAATTGACTAATATTTTGAGACAGATATAGTATTTTTGAATACTTAGTAGCTTTCTATCATAAACAAATTAAGTTTTTTTTTCCGCATTTTAGCTAAGTTTGTTATTTTAAGGGTATACGGTCTGTTTAAATCAAATTTAAATTTATCCAACTTTAACTTTTTTTTAATTCTTTTAATTTCTAACTTTTATCTAAATTTACCCCAACTTATTTTATTCAGTGTGGTAAAACAAATAGGAATTTAAACGGATAACAATAATTTCTTTGTGCTTTCATAAAAGATATACTTTTATTCGCAAAATATCTCTGACATGGACATTAGTGTTTGGTGCATGTCAGACCCTGTTCTTTTCTGCTGTTAGCAAACTGCGGTGCCACAATCTACCGCAGTTTACCACAACTCGCCACATTTTACCACAAATCATTATTTTTCTCTCTACTCACTTTTCTCCTCTACCTTTTACATCCTCTCTCCTCGCCTACCCCACATACCAATAACGCACCACAATTCCACCATACCCACCACAATTCCACCACACCTTACCATACCATTTCGCAAAATACCGCATAAAAGAACAGGGCCTCAATTCAAACTTGTCGATTTCAGCAATTTGTGTTCATATAAGACAATATGCCTTGAAGGCTTGAACACTGAAGAAATCTAATATAAAAATATATACAAAAATTAATTTACAGCCTTGTGTTAAGATTAAGATGAACTACAAAACTTGTTCGATCATAAACTGTATAAAACGACGACGGACAGCCTTAAATTTAGGTCAGTGAACTAAGAATTAATTTAACCTCTAAAATTTCTAACCAAGTCTTCTCTTTGTAAAGGTGCAATGGTTATGGGAATCATCTCTCCAGTAACAGTCTCAGGCCCAGCTGATGATTGATGATGATGAGAGTGACATCCAATGATCTTGTGACAAGTGTCAACCAATGATTGCCTACAAGTAGGACAAGAAGAGTTGGATTTCAACCACCTATCTATGCACTTGACATGGAATCCATGGTTGCAAACAGGCAAAATCCTGAGCTTTTCGGTTTGCTTGAAATCCGAGAGGCAAATCACACACTCAGTATCCAAACCTTGAATTTTGACAAGATCTTTAGAGTACTTGACAACTGGAAATGAGGACAATGCCCTTTTATCCAAACCAGCAGCAGTATTGAACCCAGGCCTGATAGTGGTCAAGTAGTAATTAGGCTGGCGGTTGAGGAGGGTTGAACACTTGAAAACGCACCTAATCAAGGAATTAACACATAAGGAGCATATGAGGGCGCATAATAAGACGGAAAGGATCATTATGAGGTTGGCATCGAATCCCCCACGAAAGGAGGAGGAGGAGGAGGAGTTTTCCTGGTGGCTTGTTGTTGTTGTTGTTGTTGTTGTGGGTTGGGTTTCCAGGAAAACATGGGTGTGGAGGAGCAACCTTCTGCTGGAGTGAAGGCTGTCTAACAACTTTTCTGCTACCATCTTCATTTTTGGAAAAGTTGTTTAGATAGCTTTGAATGATTTGGGTCTGCTTTTGGTGGAAACAATATATATAGACCGCAGCTGCCTTCCAGATTCTACCCTTTTTTTATTTTTTTTTTTTCTGTGGAGGTGTGGGCAATGGTAGGTCCAGAATTTTAATTTAAAGTACTGTTGATATAATTTTGTTTTGGAAAATTGGATTCTAACAATCCTTAATTTTAATTTTTATATGTCAGTAATATCTATTTTGTTTTTGTATGTTGATGGTCAAAAAAATTGTATTCTAGTGGGACACTAAATATCATAAGTTTTTATTTTTATTTTATTTAGAACTTAGCACAATACTTGCCCCCGATTTTTAATTAATTTATAAAGTTTGTTACAAGTTTTTTCAAATTTTTCACTTTTGTTCCTTAAAAAATCATAATAATTGCTTAGGTTCTCAAAAAGATAGTTTAAAATTTTTTTAGTAACTACACTTCATAACGTTTCTCGGTATATGAACAAAAAAATAAAAACAATATTGCGCAGAAATGAAAACAATTTTTTTTAAAAAAAATGTGGGAGTAGATTTGGTACAATTAGAACACATTTTTTCTGGTTTTAGGACCACCACAATACATAAAAATAAATAAATAAAAGAGTGGAGACCGCTAGCATACAAAAGTTAAAAGTATGGATTATTGAAATCAAATTTCCAATTTTTTTCACGACTTAAATTACTCCTATTAATTTTATTGATTCAGTATTTTTTTTTCCGGCACAAAAATTTATTTAATATACAAAACTCCATCTTTAATCTAAGTGAAATTACTATTCATGGAGTAATGTAACATCTAAATAATTTACTAAAAATACAATTAAATCAACGTGTGTGTTAAAAATATGCTTAGATCAATTTTGATACTTTTTTTCCTTCAGCAATAGTAATCAATAGAGCATATGATTATTAAAAAATAAGGTAAATCCTATTTGGTCGGCTTCAACTTTTGCCTATTCCAAGTTGCCAACCACTTTTTAAATTATTCCTAGTGGTAAGCTTATTTGAAATTTATTCCAAATGGTAGGCTTATGTTGAAATTTTTAAATATTATTTCAAGTTTTCAAGCACTTTAAAAACCATCAATCTCACAACCAACTCACTTGGAATAATATCTAAAGCGTTTGACAACTAATAATAGTTTTTAAAGTGCTTGAAAACTTGGAATAATTTTTAGAAATTTCAAAATAAGCTTACCATTTGGAATAATTTTCAAAATAGGCCTACCACTTGGAATAGTTTAAAAAGTGATTCATAACTTGGAATAGGCAAAAGTTGAAGCCTACCAAATAGAATTTCCAAAAAAATAATTTTACGGGTCTATTTAACATAAATATTTATTTCTTTCACATAGCACTAGCAGCTATGTAGATATAGTAGATTTTATTTTATTATTGGGGTCCATATACGGATATACTTCAATGTTTTTGTAGTGGCCCCCCCACTAGAGGGGGTTGTTCGTTGGTGTATGTAGGACCTATAGAGTCGTTGACTCGTTGGTTAAGGCTTACCGTTCATTAACCTTCTTCCATCTAATTTTTTAGTCACTTAAAAAAAACAGCTCGAAATTCAATTTAAAAAATTGGTTAGATGAGTAATTGAGTTTTCTTTTGTAATTGTGTTAGAGAGTAAATAGTTATGTAATAGCAAAAAGGAAATATAAAGTATTACATAAAGGAAATATAAAGTTAGGAGGATGAATAAAATAAATGAGAATTGTTGGCGGGTAGGATAATTTAAAAGCATTACGTTAGTTACAGTTGAGTTAGTTAGGTTAGTTTATGTTCTTTTTTATTTAGGTATTTTCTTTATCTTTCTCATTCTCTTTCCTCCTTCCCTATATATATATATATATATATATATATATATATATATATATATATGGGGTTTGGTTCGTGTTTAAGCATCAAGTGAGAGACATCAATATTCAGTAAAGTATATATTTTTTCTATGATTTATTTCTCTTATCAGCAGCAATGCCAGACAGAAAGTGAAGGTTTTCACATGGTATCAGAGTCCTCCAATTGGATCTGCTAGCTCTTTGATTCTGCATTTGGTGATATCCTTTCCCTTTTCTTTGTTCATCTTCCATTCTTTCTTTCGTGTCTGGCATTCTACTGTTCTTTCCTCCTTTCATTTTTCTTTCTTTGTCATGGGTGAGGAAAAGGTTATTGTTCCAGTGGTAGTTGGTCCTGATCACCCATTGTACCTTCATTATTCAGACAATCCTAGTTTCAGCTTGACTAATTAACCACTAACTGGTCTAAATTATGGACAGTGGAGTAGATCATGTGAGGTTTCTTTAAAGGCCAAGAACAAAATGAGCTTCATAGAGGGAAAGGTTGAAAAACCTGCTGTTGATTCCCCTTTATTGCCCTTCTGGGAGAGATGCAATAGCATGCTCATTTCTTGGCTTCTTCGATCTATCACAAAAGATATTGCATCAAGCATTCTCTATACTGAAACTACAGCAGCAATCTGGAGTGATCTTAAATAAAGATTCAGCTACAACCTAGGTGCCAAGATTTATCAATTACAGCAGGATATGAGCAACCTTAGTCAGGGAAATCTCTTTATGTCTAGCTATTATACTAAATGCAAGCAAATTTGGGATGAATATGTGATGGTTATTACCCCTTGCAATTGTGCATCAGATTGTTTTGCATCTAAACTAATAGCTAGACAGCAGTTGTTCCAATTTTTGATGGGTTTAAACGAGCAGTATAAAACTGTGAGAGGTAGTATTCTAATGATAACACCTTTGCCAAGTGTTAATCAAGCCTATAGCCTTGTTCTTCAAGAGGAACAACAGTAGAACATCAAGAAACCATCATTTCGTGAGGAAGGTTCTATGGTGTTTAATGCTTCCAGAAACCAGAATCCCAAGAATGTTCTGAATCAGTATAGCAGGCAAACACATCATCCTAGTTATGCTTCTCAGGGGCATTCAATCTATCCTGCTTACTCACCTGCACAATCCTCACCCATAACTTCTGACAATAATGCAAACTCACAGGCCAATCAGAACAAAAGACCCTAGTGTTATTATTGCAAGAAGCCAGGCTAGGAAGTAGGCTGAAAGATCTCAAAGAATTGTTGCAAATGTGCAAGCTAGCCCAGAAATTGCACCTACTACATATGATGTTCAAGAGACATCAAGACATACTCTCAGCAATGAAGAATACACACAGTTGATGCAACTTCTTGGAAAACAACATGTGCATGTTTCTTACCAAGTGGACCCTCAAGACTCAGCCTTCTTGGCAGGTAAGTCATTCTGTTTAATGTTTGATAATCAAACTGTCCATTGGGTTATTGATAGTGGAGCAACAGATCACATAACACCTCATGTACATCTTTTTTCTTCATATACACCTGTTGTTACTTCTTGCTTCATTACATTGCCTAATGGTAATCAAATACCTGTCAAGAATGTTGGAAATGTTATTCTTCAATCTGGGATAGTGCTTCGGAATGTTCTGCATGTGCCCTCTTTTCATTTTAATTTAATTTCTTCCTATACATTGACTAAAGATCTTAAGGCAAACCTAGTTTATTCTCCTGGAAATGGTTACATCCAGGACCCTATGAAGACCCAACATTTAACCCTTGGTAAACGGCAAGGAGAACTTTACTTGGCCAATAATCACACTAAAATCAAGAATGCATCTCAAAATCAAGAAAATGGTAGTGCTCTTCTCTCTACATCAGAAGTTTGGCACTGCAGGCTAGGTCACCCTTCTCCTGAGTACCTCACAAGAATTCCAGGACTATCAAATATTCCAAACACATCACTTTTCCAAATCTGCCCTCAAGCAAAGCAACACAAGCTTCCTTTTCCTTCCAGTACCAATAGAGCCACTAATAAGTTTGAGTTGCTTCATGTAGATTTATGGGGCCCTTTTAGAGCATAGACTTATGATGGTTTTCGTTCCTTTTTTACCATTGTTGATGATTGTACTCGAACAACATGGATATACATGTTGTCTAGTAAAACCAATGCTTTTCCCAAGCTTGAAAACTTCATTTCTTTTATCTCAAAGCAATTTGATGCTACTGCATGTCAAGATCATTAGATCTGACAATGGAAAGGAGTTTTGTGATAATCATGCTAAATCCTACTATAGTACAAAAGACATTTTGCATTAAACATCATGTGTGGAAAGACAACAACAAAATGGAATTGTGGAGAGAAAACACAAACACATTCTACAAGTAGCCAGATCCCTATTAATTGAAGCAAAGCTTTCTTTAAAATTCAGGGGAGATTGTGTTTTGACTGCTACTTACTTAATCAATAGGATTCCCAACTCTGTTATTAACTTTAAAACTCCCTATGAAATGCTTTATAACTCTCCTCCTGATTATGGTCATCTAAGAATTTTTGGTTGCCTTTGTTTTGCCTCTACCTTAAGTGCTAACAGACATAAGTTTGACCCTAGAGCACACCCTTGTGTTTTTCTAGGATATTATTTCAACAAGAAATGATATAAACTGTATGATATGTCTCATAAAAGGATTATATTTAGTAGACATGTAAAATTTTGTGAACAACATTTTCCATATCATAATATTAGCAATACTGATGATACTGTTTTACCTGACTCTATATTTTTATCTAATGTCCCTGAAAATTATGCTGAGGATGGAGATGATTATTGACAACTGTATTTTATATATATGTGATCTTGGATTGTTTAGAGTTAATTTGAGTAATTTTAGTTATGAATGTATTATTTTTATACCCGAATTCTCTATATTATGCTTGGTTGGAGTTTGGTATATTTTTGAAGGAATTTGGAGCAATTTGGATCAAATCAAGCTCAAATACAAGCAAGGGAGTCCAAGTGGATCACTAGCAAGAGAGAAATCTACCCCAAGGCCCAAACTTAGGCCCAAGATGTCATAGGATACCGTCAGGTTGCAACACGTGTTCTAACTTGATCAACACGACCTGTGCCAAGGTCCAGAGAGCAGCAAAGTTGGCAGAAATCTCCACCACGACCCGTGTCAAATCACCACGAACCGTGGTGTGAGCAACACGGTCCGTGGTGGGATGAAACGGTCCGTGGTGGAAGGCTGTTATGGCGTTTTGACGTTTCAATTGCTCTTAATTGCTATATAATTGCTGCTACGGTTGTTTTGGCTGATCATTCACTTCCATTCATCATCATTCTCATTATCACATTCATCCTTTCATCCATATTTCCATCCACATTCATCCATAGTGAAGATAGAGAGATTGGTTGAGTTTTGGAAGATCGGTTCTCAAGAATTAGAGAACAAGTGGAGGAGCAAAAGTCCCCGCGGATCAACATTCAAGCAAGGATTGAATTCCAACTCGGTTTATTCCTCTTCCTTTAGGTTCATATGCATTTTAGAGTAGATTTTAGCAAAGTCCCTGTGGGATCGACCTTGATATTTGCTATACGTACACCCGTGCACTTGCAGCGTATCAAGTTTTTGGCGCTGTTGCTGGGGACTTTGTCCCTAGCCGCCACCGAACGAATATCCTTAGATTGACTAGATCATTTATTTTTCTTTTTCTTTTTCCTGTTTGATCTTTCTCGGTTGTTCTTGTTTTTGTCTATTGCGAGGTTTTCAATCGGTGTATGCAAAAGGCACCGCTATTCGAGTTCGATCCGGAGATAGAAAGAACCTTTTGTTCAAGGCGGAAGCGACAACGAATAGAAGAAGCAAGAAGGTGGCAAGAAGAAGCCAAGAAGAAAGCGAAGATGGCCCAGACCGGTTTTTCTGTTGGAATTTAAACGGGTTTTGTCTTATGTGATTAATGCCAACATTTGCCCATTGCTTGCCTCGAAAACAGCCCATTTTCTTGCAGCCTTCTTCTTCCTTATTGCACTTTCATCATCAACCTCTCAACCTCCATTACTATTCCCATCTCCATTGTTATTAACTCCTCACTCCTTCATTTCTCAACCATTTTCTTCCAAATTTCTTCCTTTCTTCCCCATTTTATTTCAACTTTCATATCCCTACATCATTTTACCATTTCATTCAACCATTTTCTCTCTCCCATCTTCTTCACTCACTTCCACCATTGTTGTACAAGCTTGTAAGCTTTCATTTTTCTTTTTCTTTTCACTTGTTCAAGGTATGTTTTCTTATTTTCTTTATTTTCTTTATGTATATTTTCGTTTATTTTCTTAGATATAGTCCCCTGTTTTTGTTCATTTGTATGTATATATGACAGTGGTTCTATGTTTAGAGGCTTAATTATACTTAGTTCTCTATTTCGTATTTTCATGTTTTTGTTTAAATTGTAATCTTGTTGTCTAGATTTTTGGTTTTCACCTATAGACATGTATGCTCTATTTGTGGTTGATTTACTTAATGTAGTTAACTTAGACCCTTGTTTTTGTTTAGTAAGTGTATGTGTGTGCTTACTTTGGTTCTCTGTTTTTGTTTTAGAGTAGCTAATTTAGTTTTAGTATAGTAATTTGCCGTTTAGTTTTAGGTTTATATACTTTAATTGCTTATTTAGCTAGATTAGTCTTTGGATTATAGTTAGCTTAATTTTAGATTTAAATACAATAGCTTTCATATTTACATTTTCCGTAGTTGGTTAGAGTAGCTTAAATGTTTATTTTCTATTTTTAGTTTTTCTTTTGGAATAGGTTAGTTTAATTTTTAGCTTAATTGTGTGGTAATTTAGTGTTTTAGTACTTTAGAGTCTTAGCTAGAATAGAGTTTTAGTGTCAATATTGTTAGTGTTTTAGAATAATTAGAGTCTTTATTCATGAGTTTAAGATTAGTATAGTTTATTTTATTAGCTTTAATTAGTTAGAAAGTTTAGTTTTAGTGTACTCTATTTGTAAATTACTAACTTTTTAGTTTTTATGATTTTTGTATAAAGATGGTACGGAATTCTGGAGCTCTTGATCGCAGTGTATCACGGAAGAGGAAGGAGGGCGATACGGCTCGTGGAAAGCGACCACAACCATCAGGTTCTAGGAGCATGCAAGGTAACAACCCCTTTCGATTTCGCAACCCCGATGACATAGCCCGCTACCAAGTCCTTAGTCAAAGAAAAATTATACCCACTAGATATTTAGATGAGTCATTTTTAGAAACAAACGGTATATTTCATGACATTACATGGTTGCTAGAAAATGGTGGGTTGCATAATTTCGCCATGATGAGGGAGCATAGTTATCGTTCTTTAACTCTTGAATTTTTGAGCTCCCTCCATGTAGATTTGGCTACAGTTAATGGTAGGATTCAATTTCGGTTGCTAGGAGCTGAACATGTTTTCACATTAGTAGAGTTTGCTCAGGTTTATTTTCTTCCTGAATTCACCGATACCGAGCGGAGGACTATTCCTCTAGGCTCGGCGATTTGGGACCCCGTTGCATGGTGGAGGTTCCTTACCACTAGGGAGGACTATGACCCTAGTAACTCTAAATGTACATTTGTCTGTAGCCTGGTTTTCCGGTATGCACAGCGGATATTGTCTTATGGCATGTTTGGTAGGGGGGATAGTATGAACGTTATGGAGTTGCATGATCATTACATGTTGTGGGATATGTATCATAATGAAGTCAATGTGAACACTGCTGCTTTACTTGCTTCTCATTTCACTCATGTTGCTTCTCGTGCTACTGGAAATATTGTTGTTGGTGGTTTGATTACGGTCATTGCTAGACATTTTGGGTGGGACCCCGCAGGTCATGATGATGATATAGTGCGGGGGTCTGAGAGATTAGATGCCAAGACCATAGAGGCTATGCGCATGTGTAAAATTAGGTCGAACGGGATTCATTGGGTTTACCCGAATCATGTTGTGGTGCGTTTGCCCCATAATTTCTTAAGTATTGACTACGAGCCCAACATCCTTTTCCTTCCGGGAAATGAGGATGCCCAGCCAGCTTCTCCACCAGCCCATGCGGGTGGCAATGGTGATGATGATGATGAGGCGGATGAGTCTTCCTTTGCTGCAAGGTTTGACTCTCTTGCGGCCACCCAAACCTCTTTGCGGACTTTTTGTGAATCCGAGTTTGTATATTCGATCCTCCCACACTAGGTTAGAAGAGAACCAATCCCATATTCTAGATCTTTTGCGAATATGCAACAATGGCATCCACACCAACCCTACCCACCTCCTCCTCCGCACCAGTGACTGGTCGGTTACCCCTTTGTGCTAGGTTCTTATTGTCTTATGCATTGAGGGCAATGCTTTGTCCAAGCATGGGGGGGGGGATAACTTGAAAAATTGAACTCTTCATCTTTTATGTATATAGTTTTGTTTTGTTTTGTTTCCTTTTAGCTTTAGTTTTAGTTTTTTTTTAGTGTTTTCTTTTGTCATTTGTAAATCTTTGGCATTCACTTAGTTTTGCATTAGTTAGTATTACATTATATTTTGTTTTCTTTCTTTTTCTTAGTTTTTAGTTTCTTCTTTTCTAGTTTTTCATTTGACTTTTGATTTTTAGCTTTTGAAAAAAACAAAAAAAACCCAGAAAATTTTAGAAAAATTAAAAAAATTGAAAGAAAAAAAGAAAAAAAATTAGTTAAGATAGGTTTAGTGAATATGTAACGCCCCGGAAATTCAATTATAGAAAAGTCAAAGTCAAACTAACGTTAACAGACAAAACTTAGCGGAAGACTTCAAATTTAGTTTGGGCGTCACTGCCGTATCCCCGAAGGAATACAAGGCGAGAAAGGAAAACACAACTGTCTGCTAAATGTAACTAATAACAAATCAAAACAAACTTTAAGAATTCATATGAAAACAATATAAAAGGTTTAAGGACTTCTAGACTCTTCGTCATCACTTCTAATTCCCGGCCCCAGCTTTTAGATCTTCACCTGAAAACAAAACATTTCAAAAATGAGGGGGAAATCTCAATAATGTCTACCCCTAACGTTTAAAACAGTTTAAGTTCATTTCAATTCCTTTTGGGGAGAGGGAACAAGTCAAAACATTTCGCAAACCTTTAACCCTTAACTGTTTTTCTCAACCCAACCAAATCATATTTTATTATGCGGGCGGGATACCACATCCCTTAAAGTAACAAATATCATACCGGATCCCAAATCCTCTGCCTACCACAGGCTCGACCGAGTCCTGCACCCTTTGACTACACAGCTACGACCGTGGTCCCGGACCCTTTGCCTACCACAAAGCTACGACGAGAATATCAAGAGTTCACATTTCACTACCACAGGCTACGACCGAGTCGGACCCTTTTCCTACCACGAGCTACGACCGTGGTCCTGCACTTTGCCTACCACAGGCTACGACCAAAATATCAAGAATTCACATTTCCGCCTACCACAGGCTACGACCAGAATATCAAGAGTTCACATTTCCTCCTACCACAGGCTACGACCAGGGTCCCTGACCCTTTGCCTACCACAGGCTACGACCAAATAAACCCGCTTAAATGTTTCACTTTGAATTATTAGTATCCTATGCAAAAACTCAACTCACAACTCTCAAGTCAAACCCAACCCAGGTTATCAAAACCATTAACAAAACTTCGAATAAAAGACCATCTAATTTCTTGACTCAAATAAACCAAGGTCACAATCGAAACAAAAGATTATCAAAACAGATGGTCATATTTCCAGAAAAGTCCCCTTTCGGGATGCAATTCTCAAAATAGATTATAAAACATCAAAACACATTTAAAGAGCATCCCGGTGGGGATTAGAGCATAGACAATTACCTGATATACTTCACAGCACAGCAAATAGAAGAACACACTTGAGCTCACTAACGTCACGCACTAACTCGGGCCTAGAATAAGAATAATTATCTAATCAAAACGCGTTCTAACGAAGTTAGTATTAACTATCAACTACCTAACCCGTCCCCTAAGAACACTTAGGTTCCTATCATTTATGAAATTACACTTAACATCTCTAAGATAACACATAACAGGATCACACATTAATTTCACTCAACAATTCTTTATAAATAAAAGCAAACAGAGGACAGATTATAGTATTCGCATAAAACGAGTCACAACTCGACTTCCCGACATCCTATGGGTCTGGTTCTGGACTTTTCGGAAACCTCGGGATGTCTACTAAAACCTTTATGTTGATGGTTAAGCCCAAATCAGTCCCTAAGGACTCTAAAAACACCCATCTTCCCAATTGGTCCAGTTCTGACATGTTCTGGTAAAACGGTTATAACTCGGGCTATACAAATCAAACATTCGATCCGTAAAATTCTTATGGTTCCTAACATATAAGGGAACCTCCAATCCAAAGGGTTTGATCAAAAGGTAACTATACTATCCGTGGTGACTCAATCTTTAGACACTAACGAAACTGTCCCGTTAACGGTTATTAACTAATTTGTTATTTCGGTTCTAACCTTTACCAAAAGGTCTTGGGGTTCTAACTTGGGCTTAAAACGATACTTAGGGTCAAAGGTATATAGTCCAACCCAACTAAGGTCCAACATCAAACTTTTTAACATTAAAACCAATTTATAAAACATGAAAATTCACTTTACTATTGTCACTAACCCTAAAGTCATGCATAAAACAATTATAACATTATCTTAAAAAGAATTCTACATTATTCTAATTCAATATTTCAAGAATTAACAAGGACGGTTATAACATGTGAGTTTCTTTAGTCAAGATTTGGAAAAGACTTAAAGAATATGTAAATAAACTATAAAGTACATATAAACATTTAAACTACTAATCAAGAAACTCAACAACTAATTTCTTTAAATAAGATTTAATCAAGAATCAAGAATTAATAGACAAGAACCGAATCTTTAGTAGCTTAACTAACCTAACTTATTTAATCAAGATTAAACATGAAATTAAACATGAATGAACCCTAAGAGAATTTAAAGAACATATAAATATTTAACTAACGATTCAAGAATTAATCTAGATAATTATACTTTAAAGATTCGTGCATACAATAATAATGTTATCTAAACCCTAAACATGCTTCACAAGATTAACAAGGTACAATAACAATTAATAATTTTACTATAATTATTACAACCCTACTACACCAAATTAAAACATAAAAGTTACATAAAGTAATTTAGACAATTTACACATAAATAATACAACACAAGAACAAATAATTACAATTAACAACTTATTACAAATTACACCCTATTTTCTCCAAATTACAAGATTAAAGAAAAACAGAAAATAATACTAATAATAATTCTGTTAATAATAATAATAATAAAAACAGATAAAAGAAAAAGAAAAGAAAAGTTAGTTAGGTTAGTATTAGGGTTAGGGTTTTACGTTAGGGTTTTTAGGGCTAATCCGGGCGGCGGTTTCCGATCACATCGACGGCGGCTGAGATGGCGGTGAGGCAGGCGGTGGTCGGTGTTGGGTGGGCGGAGGTCGACGACGCTGGTGGGAGCAGTAGAGGGCGTCGGGTCGACTTGGTTTCCGCAGCAGCAGTCGTCTCGCGTCAGCGTCGCGGCGCGATTCGGTGGTTGCCAGGGCGGTGCTCGGTGGTCGCGGGTGTCCGGGAATCTACGGTGGTGGTCGGCGACGGCTGGGTAGCGACGGTGGTGGCGCACCGTGAGGAAGCCAGAGGGTGAGAGAGAAGAACGAAGGAGGAGGAATAGAGAGAAAAGGAAGGGGTGGTTGCGGCGTTCTCGGTGGTGGTTAGTGCGGCCGTCTGGTGGTCCGGTGGTGTCCGGCTGGGAGGTGGCAGAGAGGGGGAGAGGAGAGATGGGAGAGAGAGAGAAAAGATTAGGGTTTAGGTGGGAGATATTAGGGTTTGAGAGAGAGAGGGATGGGTTTTTATACTACCAACCCCTTTTGGGCCCAAAATAATCTAATTCCAATCCTAACCCAACCCACTTAATAAAACTGATTTTATAATTTTAGGAAAAATTAAAACATTATTTAAAACGTATAGTAAACACATATTATCACATAATAATATTTATAATAACACGATGATATTAACTCACGAAAAAAATACTAATCTACCCTTGTTAGTCTCTCACGATCCTACGAGCTCAAGTATTAGCAAAAATAAACACAAACGAATAATAATAAATAACGAAGTCAAACCTATTTTATTAACGACGTCACGGTCAACATCTTTGGATTTTTCGGGGTTTTACAGAATAAAATTCTCCGGTGATGAATTAAGCTAGACAAGTTTTCTTTTGATTTGATTTAGTCTTGTATAGCCCTTTTGTGAATTAAAGTTTTGAAAAGAGTTGTGAAAACAATGGACAGTTTAGAGTTGTACTTTGATAGTGATGATTGATTGCCCTTTTGTGATATTTTGGAATGAGTTTAGCACATATACATCTATTTGAGCTAGGTTTATTTGAGAGCTTTTTACCCATGAGACCACAAAGCGTTAAAATGACTAATCATTTTTATTAGTCTCATATTTTCCATGTGTGACTCATACTTAGTTTCATTCTCTAGAACTTGCGATGCATATCCTTGAAACTGCATTTTTGCTTGTGCATTGGTAATATGATAGAGGCATTCTTGTACATATTTTTAGCTACAAAGCCAAATAGTCACCCTTTTCATGTGAATATCCGCTTTTAACCCCTCTTTTAGCCTTGTATCACTCTTTCTTTTGATTACCTACATTTTTAGCCATGACCATATATATTTGATAACTGCGTTTCATGACTATGTTTTTGGGGGTTTTCAATAATGAATTAGGGATAATTTTGAGTGTGAACCTTGATTTTTATTCCAATTTCCCTACTACACTTGGTGTTGTTGTTTTTTATGTGAATTTGTAGGTTTTGAGGCCAAAACACCAACTTTCTCTCAACTTCAAGCAAGAGTGAATATACCACGGACCTCTACATGTCAAACACAAACCGTGGTACAAATTTGGGACGGAAAGGAGCAAGGAATGGCCGGGCAGCAGCAACCTCGGGCAGCCCGAGGTGGTGGCCACGGTCCGTGGCGGTTCAGCTCCTTGTGCCCAACTCATTTTTTGCGAAGGAAAGAAGAAAGAAACGAAACAGTGGCAACCTCGGGCAGCCCGTGGTGATCACTACGGTCCATGTACGGATTGTACGGATGGCCTCAAATGGTGTGGTATTGATTGTTGAGAGAGAGAGAGAGAGAGAGACGGTATTGATGAATGGTGTGGTATTGATTGTTGAGTGGGAGATTTTTCCAATGACGCTGGAATAGAACTTTTGAAGGAGTGTGAGATAGCATTCTCTAAGTTTGAAAATAGGAGGAACCTTATAGGTACTTTAGTGGAACAAGAAAGCAAACATAAAACCCTTGTGGTATTTAAGTATTTGTAAGTTTAGAGGCTTTTGAACACAACTGCTTATGAGCTTAATGGTTAGAGTTTAAGAATGTATCACTAGTGGACTTAGTTATGATCTAGTTAATGATAATTACAAGGCAATTATCTTTTCTTGCTATTGTTTTGACTTTGATAATGATGGTAATTTGATCAACTTGCCTGATGATGGTAATGAAAACATTCACTTTTTCTTTTAGTGAAGAAAAAATAGTCAAATTTTTTATTATTAATGGTTTTTATAAAATTAAAAAAGATATCCCTTTATAGATGTCAACAGCATGCATTCAAATTGGTCAGTTTGCACCCCAAAAACAAAAAATAATAATAATAATAAAAATAAAAATAAAAGAGTTGATTAGATTTTATGATCTTATGATCTTATCTAGAGATTTATATTTGATAGTAATTGTGTACTACTCTATTTCATGAGCTGAAACGTGTGATTGTCCTGTGTTTAAGTTCCTTATTTTTGCATACTTATATTTCTGTAAACTTCAGCAGTGACATGTCACATTTCAGGTCAACCTTCCATGAATCATTTGATGGTGATGATGCCAACTTTCTAGGTCCTTCCCCAAGATTTTTGTGGCTAAGCATCGTGAGTCTCTTGTATTGGTCTTTGAGTCTATCATATTCATCTTTTTTAGTACTGATTGATAATTAAGAAATTGACAATGCTCTATTTTGTGTTAGACCAAACTCCGATGGCTTATCCCTATGACAATTTGATGGTAGAGCATGGTGATGAACCATATATGCATATACTCCAACAACGAATCCTCCCTGTGTTAGTCTTACAATAGCTAGGTATGAATTTTTTCAACAGTTTTGTTCACTTGTGAGTCTTCTTGTCCGACCTTTTGTATCTTCCCGTCTTTTGTTATATTGTAGTAGTTGAAATAAGAGATTGACTTTGCCTGCCAATTATGGTCAATTCTGGCCACAATAGCTTCTTAGCCTTCTATTCTATGATGTATAAACTTGATCTTGTTCATATTGTCGCATGAGTATAATTAAAATGAACAAAAATAAAGGTTGGAAAGGGGTCATATGATTTGTCAAGGAGAATAAGTAAGCTTTTATATATTGCCTATTACAACCCAAGCAGGCTGATTAGTAATGAATTTTTTTACCACCGTGGTTGATTTTGTATTATTGTGACTTGTTAGGCAACAGGGGAAACAGAGCAAAGAGATTTTCACAAGACCTTGGTTAATGGTAAAGAAGGGAGAAACTTTCATCGCTTATTGGTCGAACCATTTATTGAAGTGTTGCATGTATCAAGAATCTTTTAAAATTGAATGTGTTATTGTCATATAGATTGTTCGTCATTGCAGCAATGAGAGTAATATATTTCAAAAAGTGTCCTTAGTATCAAGTATAATGTGTAGTTGATAGATTTTTATACAGAATAATACAGGGAAAACTTTCATGGAAATTTTGTATGTGTTCAAGTACTAGATATGTACTTTTGAAAAACTGAAGTGTAATATTTTAAAATATATATATATATATATTAAAGATTCTTGACGCTTTATTACGTCATAAGTAATGCCCGCCACATTTTTTTGTCTCGCTAAAACTGCTGTCGACAATAAAAAGTGTCGAGATCATATGCCATCTTGATTGATAAAAGCGTCGAGATTGTTCGCCACTCGACGCAAAAAAGCATCTGAATTTTCTCAAAATATTGACGCAAAAAAGCATCGCAATATCTCGACCCTCAAATTCTCGACGCATTTTAAAAGCGTCAACCGCTTTTTTTCGATGCTTTTTATTGCATGCTCATACATGGTGCCAACTCTGCAGGAGGTTCCTCATCCTTTGCTGTAGGTCGACTGGCCATGACACGGTGGAGGACACCGTGTCTTTGTCGATCACTCATCGCTGGCTGTCATTCCTCCCCTCTCTCTTATCCACATCGTCGATGAAATGGCTCGTGGCTACAACTCGGCTCCCATGATGGTAGTGGAAACTCTATTGGGCCTTGATTCTTGGAGTTCTACACAGACCTTTCGGGGAAGCCTTCTCACCCTTCAAGTAAGCATTGACATATTATTTTGTACTTTTTTTCTCTCTCTTGATTTTGCATGAATTGTTCGGATAATCCATATGGAATCAATTTGTCGATTTCTCCTTGGTTGTATTTCTTTTTTTTTTTTTTGCAACCAAGATCCTTACTCCATTTCTTCTCTTCTCACATATGGCTCATGGAACATCTCAGCATGGTGTTTTCTCCTATAACCCCCTCAAAATTGGCCCACTTTTGCCAACACAAAAGGAAGTTCGATATGCGTCGAAGTTTTGATGAGTGGTGATCTTTTTGAAGGATCACAAAGAGATTCAATGTTGGATTCAATGGTGGAAGGTCTCATGCTTCTCCAACCATTCTAGCAAAGCGGCTCATATCACCTTATTGGGCCTTGGGGAACTCACCTACTATTTCCCCAACCGGGTCATGTGCCAAATGGGACGGCTGCAAGACAAAGGCTCCCTAGGAGATTTTTGTTACTTGACATACATTTTCCAAGATCAAGTCAAGTCTCAGCATGTTCGAGCAAGGTGTCATTAAGTTTCAAGCACCAGAACAAGCAATCCTACAATGGTTGTTTGTTATCAATTTTTCCAGAACCCCAGTTCTGGGGCTAAGTTATTTTGTTTCACCTTCAATGGGGGGTTATTTAGGTCTTTCCCTACCTTCCTTAAGTTGTTGAGATTACATCCAGCTTAGGAAAGGCCCGGGAAAGTTACTATGGTAACTTATTTTTACCCTCCCAGCTAGGAAAGGTTATGATTGGCTGAAATTGCCAACCTTTGGGGTTTTGGTCCAATCAGAAGCCAGCTTTGTTTTTCCTTTTATTTTCAATTGTATCCGGGTAAGATAGTTACATTAAGATGTAATGTAATGATTGTATTTGATGTCAGCATGCTAATCAGTGATATTTTCAATAGCATTTTGAGTGCCTTAGTTGAGCCTCTCGTTTGTGAGTGTCAACAAACTCTTATTTGGTTGAATCTACTTCAGTATCTAGGATTGGCATTCCTAGTGGTGTGTGTAGAGCTCAATTGCTTCTGTGATGGTGTGTCTGTAGTCACTGAGGTAATCAAGTCCTTGCCCTTGTGTTTCATTCTATGGTGTGTCTGTATTAGAGTGAATACAAGCATATCATTTTCATTCTTATCGGTTTGTTATCTAGTCCAGCTAATTGCATTCAATTAGCTTTGTTTCAAATCATCAGCAGTGTGTGTGTGATCCTGTGTGGTGTAGTGTGAGGTCAATATTCTGATCTTGTGACCTTACATACATCAGTTTCCTTCTTTTTTACAAATTAGAGCAAATGCAATAGTGTTCCAAATTTTTGTAATTTAAATGGGGGTTCACCCTTCCAGTTCCACATCATCCATCATCTCTAATTTTTGGAACTTCATTTCATTTATTCTACAATAGTGAAAACTCATTCCTACCCTTTACCTTAAAATATTGGAAAATTGGATTTAAATAATATGAACTTTGACCCCCTTAGATTCTAGTAACTCGCCATCGAGTTAAGTTGAACTTAACTCGACAGCGAAATGACAATAATAAGCTGACATGACATAGCTAAAAAGCTCAGGCACGTGCTTCAGCCGCCACGTCATCCCCCTGCCGAGTTATTAACTCGGTGGCGTGCTACTAGAATCTAAGGGGCCAAAGTTCAGATTATTTAGAACCAAATCTAAAGTTCAGATTATTTAGTCTAATATGAACTAAAGTTCAGATTATTTAAATCCAATTTCCATTATTTTTAGAACCCACCTTATCTTATTTAATATACAACTAGTGCTAACAAAATTTCGTTCGACTCGAATGTCAAAATTCGTCCGACCCGGAAAAAACATGATTGGTCTGAACTTGATTTTGACATTGACCAAATTACCCAAATATTCGGAAACAATATTTATTTGTTTCTATTGTCTGAACCCACTTTTAATATAAAATAAGATTAAAAACAACATATTATTAGTGGAAAATAAAGATAAAAATAAATGAAAATATTGTATTAAACTAACTTTTGGGCCTACTATATACCTACTTTTCTTCTTCTGTTTTGTGTTGAATACACCAATGAGGTAAAATCCTTTACTCAATAGTATAAGCGTGAGTTGCATTTTTTTGTTTTGCTGCTCTGCCTGCCTGTTTGCTTGTTTGTGTTCACACATGAATTTACTATTTTATCATTGGATATAATAATTAATTAACAATTTATCTTTAACTTGTGTTCACACACAAATTGACTCTTTTGCCTTCAAGTACCATAACTAGGTAATATAGGTTGACTATATATCTGGTTTGGATAAATATTGGTTATGTATATTTTGATTTCGGGTAAATTTCACTTCAAAAACATGACTCAGGTGTATTTCAAATTCAGGTAAATACGGGTCAGATGTACTTTGATAATAAAATTTTTTTAAGGTAAATGCGGGTCAAGTGTATTTTGGTTTTAGGTGAATTTTATTATAAAAATGTGATCCAGGTGTATTTCGGGTTTAGTTGAATACGATCAGGTGTATTTCGAATTTAAGTAAGTATGAGATAAATGATTCGTTATCACTTGCAAAAGAATAACCAGTCTTCCAATTAACAGACGTTTGACAATTCTAGAATAGATGTTCTATTGTTTCAAGTTATTATAAATTTATATTATGTTTACTTTTACTCTAAATGACCAGCATAAGTATACTTCGGGATGTATTTGTGAATATTTTTTTTTCTTAGTGAACCAAGAGCCACAAAATTATAAGGTACTTCCTTCGACCTAAATAATTTGTCTCTTTTATCTTTTATGGTCTTTGAGGTAAGACTTTAACTATTAATTTTTTACGTTTTATCTTAACAAAACTTGTCATTTTATACTTGAGTAAAAATATTTTTCATTACAAATCTGATAATAATAATCATGTACAATAACTCACTATACAAATTAATAAAAACAAAGCGACTATAACATACTCTCCAAGTAAGAGAAAACCCCTCTGGGAGCTTCCTGGTATCTCTAGAGCCCTCCCATCTTCATCTTTCCCCTCCTCCAAACCCTAGCCGACTAACGTTTCGATCTCCACCCTCATCCCTGGCTTCTCTTTTCACGCTATGTCTGAGCCTTCTTGTCACGCCTGGATTCGAATCCCTGTTTGGCTTGCCCTGTCCAGATGGATTCTAAGATCTCCCTGCCAGATCATCCTACTCCCTATTGTTATGATGACCTTCGATTATATATGGTTCAATACTAATCTAAATCATCCCTATTATCTACAGATCTCCTCAGCGCTTCTCCCAATTCTTCCTTTTCGACACGTGGATGGTGGTTCTCAATGTTCCGATGTGGACAAGGCGTGGTGGCCACGGTTTACCGACTCTGCGTTTCCTCTCCTGGCGTTGAATCATTGCTATCCGAGTAAGATTGAGCCTTGGACTCCAAGGCCTACGATGGCTAGCCCCCAGGTATGGAACCCCTACACTTTTTCCTATTCCCCTCACAAACTACCTATCGAGCATTCTAGAATGACCTCTGCTTTGATTCTCTCCAATTGGGGTTGCTACCCTCATATTTCCTATAAATTGATCTGGGTTCAATACCATTCGTGGTGTACCTCTTGCTTACATAGTCCTCCCTCTTCTTGCTTGTCTATGTCTAAACCTGAATCCTCAAACAATGGCACTACTGTCCACCTCGACTCTATTCCCCCTTCTAACTCTGCAACCGGAATCCGAGCCTCTGATGGTTTGGATCCCGGTTGAGATCAACATGATCGCAACGATCGTGTCAGAAACTTTTCTTTCTCCCACGCTGTTAAATTCGGTGTGGGCAATAACCATGATGGTCTCAGCTCCATCCCTCGAGTATCGTCCGGTGACCTTCCTCCCCGAGGTTCACATAATCGCAACCATTCCCCCTTTCCCTCCTCTTCCCTGAATATTGTCCATCCGTCCAATTCCCCTGAATTGGACAATCTTGCTAGTTGTTTTGACCCTGATGTTGTTAATGACCTTCAAAAGTTGTGTCTTTTTGGCAAATGTGGGAGGTCGATATCCCAATTCCTATTATTGCGGCCAAAAATAAAAGTGATTGGAAAAATGTGAGGGGTTATGTTGAGTATGCTGAGCATGGCAATGGCTGGGTCCTTTTCAAATTCTCTAATGTTGAGGATAAAGAATATGTATGGTTTGATAGACCGTATCATGTTTGTGGTTCCAATTTTGTTCTGAAAGAGTGGGTCCCTCTTTTTGATCCTTACTCAGAAGTTATCTCTCATATTGATGTCTGGGTCAGAATTCCTAGTCTTTGGAATATTGGAGTGAAAAACCTTTAGCTGCCATTCTTGCCCATACCGGCAAAGTTATCCGTGTTGATCATCGTACCCTTAATAGATCCAAGTGTCTATATGCTCGTGTTTGTGTGCATATTGATGTTAGCAAGCCTGTCTTGGGTGTTGTTACCATCCCCTCTGCCTCTGGTCCCAAACGGGTTCCCATCACTTTTGAAAATCTTCATGAAACTTGCACCTAGTGTGGTGCTGGTGATCATTCTATTGAATCTTGTCCTAATCAAATACCCTGTCCGAAGATCGAGGTTGTTGTTGAAAAACTCAAAGCTGTGGAAGTCACTGATCCGACTGGTCCATCCCACCCCACCCGTCCTGATCCTGAATGGGTTAAATTAGAGCCCAAAAAACGTAGCAGGAAGCCCTCTGGTTCCAAGGCTGTTAAGGGGCTTTCTTCTCTGAAGCCTATTCCTTCTGCTGGCCCGCCTAAACCTATCAATGAGGTTGATAAAACCCCTCCACTCCCTAATACTGATGATCATGGTTCTGCTACCAAGCTTGTTAAAGGAAGCGATGATGAAGGGAGTTCAAATGTTCCTTTAAACAAATTCAAGAAAGGGGGTAATGCTGGTACTCCGATCAATGTTGAAAATTATGTTGACAACAGAAATGAGGATGATGATGCTGATCTTTTTTTAGATCTTGACGATCTGGATGGCTCCTTGCTGTCCTCTGACTCTTCCAAGAAGAGGAAATGGTGACTGGGGCGGACCCTTTTTCATGCTAATAACTCTCAATGTGGCTTTGGAATAGGATGTTTAAGTTGAGTACTAATTGTTTAATCAGCATCCTCTTTTGGTTTCTTGTCCTTTGTTGCTCAATTTTGGTTTTTCCTGTTATTTCCATTTGGTTATGCTTAGTCTATGGTGATGTACGACCTACTTTTTCCCCTTTTGTTCAGGCGGCGGAATGTATGTTGTGGTTGTTATCTTTAATGCTTCTGATTAATACTTTTCCTTGGTGTGTCGTTGTTCCTTTTCCATTTATTACCCTCTTCCCCTGTGTTTGGTATTGGTTTTTTTCCCTTTGTTATCAATACAATAAAATCCTTGTCCCTATCATGAAAACTACTTGCCAGTTAAAACATTATTCCCTTACTCTAAATCATCCTTCACCTCCTTTGTCCAGTTGTCTTGTACCCTCTTTTATCCTTGTAATCTCCCTTGTAATCTCCCTCTATGATTTTTGCCTTCCTTTTACTTGTGAATATGGTTTTATCTTTAATTTAGATAATCCCTCTTCTAATCTTTGTCTTTGGCTATTTGCAGGCTTCGTCCTCGTGTCTCTTGTTTGCTCCTTTGAGTCATGTTTGATTGATGTTGACGCCGTCCTTTTGTAGACTGGCTGGCCATCTCCTCATTCCTCTCTCAATGATGGGTTTGCAAAAAAATCCTAGGACGCATTAATCTGGCTGGCCCTTGCCCTTATTATGGAATATGATGAGTTATACTCTACCTCTCTGAGATCGATTCAGTCAGTTTTCAAAGTTAAAGTTACTTGCTTGACTGGCACTGTGACTAGATGTTGGCTTTGGCATTGGGTCTTTATGCGCTCGGAGTGGTTTTGGACCATTATTTTCGAGGTTGTAGCCGCCCACTGTCTTGCCTGTGTTGGCTGGCCTCCTCATGTCACCCCTATTTCAACCTTGGTCGATGATGAATTATGCCAGATAACTCTGAGACCGCCTATTATACCATCGATAATCTCTTTCTCTTTTACTAGTATTATCGCTAGCTTACATTTTATTCCATTTAGTTCCTACTACCTACATTTCTATCCAACCGAGTCTTTTTCTCTCTGTCCCTTCTTTTGTATAGATTCTTTGTACAATGGTTGGATTTATTGATATATCACTTCTTTGTGCAGGTCCTAATACTTGCACCAGATGGATTCGGTTCCTTTGTGCTTCAAATAGTGCTAGACTAGTACGCCATAGCAATATGGATTGTATTTTTTTAGTTATAATTATACTTTGTTGTAAGCCTATTTTCAAAGAATGGTATTCTTTACCCCCTGTTAATCTTATATGTTATGTACTTGTACTAATATTGTGGTTTACTACCACCATAAAACTGGTTGCAAAAGCCTTTCTCATTAAGTTTTCTAAATGAAGATTCTTTGTTGGAATGTTCAAGGGGCTAAAAGGCCCAAACTCAAGTTTGAACTGAGACATATTATGTCAACGATAAACCCGGATTTAATAATCCTTTTAGAAACTATGGTTAATCAAGATAATACTAATAAAATTTTACCTAAATTGGGTTATAAATCTTATTTATCCATCCCTAATATCAACGACTGCGGAGGCATCTGGTGCTTGTGGAGCTCGGACCTCTTATACTTTTCACCTATATTTACCAATCCTAGAATCCTACATAGTGAAATTATTGACAAACAAAAATCATGTCGCTTCCTTTTTTCGGCCTGCTACAGCCCTGCCCAGGAATATGATAAAGATGCATTTTGGAGTTCTCTCCTTGATCTTGCTTCCTCTGTCAACATTCCATGGTGTTTGATGGGGGACTTTAATGAACTACTCACATCTGCTGATAAGAATGGTGGTCCTGTACCATCTCCTAAACACTTTCTTAGGCTCAACGACTTTCTTGCTAAAACTCTTTGTACTGATATTACTGCCTGTGGTAGACAATTTACTTAGAAAAAATACTGTAAAGGACACCTTATTTATGAGAAGTTAGACCGCTTAATTATCTCTCCCGCATGGGAATCTTTATTTCAAAACTTTACACTTCCTACTGGCCCTTTTACGATTTCGGACCACTCCTATATTCTCCTTAATACGGACTCTAACTCTCCTCGGTCTAAATGCCCGGGTTTTAAATACCAACCTGCTTGGTCTTCTTATCACGAGGCCCATAATATAGTAAAAAAGTGTTGGAAGCTTAAATTCCATGGCACTCTTATGTTTCAATTAAGACAAAAGCTCTCCTCAACCAAATCTGACGTAAAACGTTGGTCCAAGGTTCTCTTTGGTAATTACCGAACTAAGCTCCAGCGGAACACTGATATGCTACAGCCTGTTGAACAAATGTTAGTGAACAATTTAAACAACCCAAAGTTAAATCGCTGGCTCCATCACCTACTCAAACAGCGAGAGAAAATTCATCTTTCTAATAATAAATTCTGGGGCAATCTCAGGCGCAAAGATTGGTTGATAAATGGTGATCGGAATTCACGACTTTTTCATCTTTCCATGAAAGGTCGCAAAACGCGCTCCACTATTTGCAGCATCAAAACGAGGTTGGTTTTTGGACCAACAATTTTCATGACATCAAGAATATTTTCTTAGATAACTTCACCAATCGTTTTAAGTCCACCTCTGATCCTGGAAGAAATCTTGGTCTTGATCTCTCTCCTCGTCTATCCGAAGCTGACAACTCCTTCCTTATCAGAACTGTCACGGATGATGAGATTGAGCATGCCGTTTTTTTATCAAAACAAGTATAAAGCCCCGGGGCTTGATGGATTTGGTATTGCCTTCTACCAAAGCCATTGGCCAGTTATTAAGGATGATATCTGCCTGGCGGTAAAATCTTTTTCCAAGACGCTAAGCTCCTCAAGCAATTCAATCATACCTTAATTACTCTTATTCCTAAAATTGATAATCCATCTACCCCAAATCACTATCGCCCAATAAGCCTCTGTAACAGTTTCTATAAAATCATCTCCAAAATTCTTGCAAACCGTCTCCGCTCTGTCATGGAGAAAATCATCGATCTCGTTCAAACTTCTTTCTTGCCCAATCGTTCAATACATGTTAACATCCTCATTGCTCATGAAATAATTCATAAATTTAAATCTATGAAGGGAAATAAAAGTTGGGTTGCTCTAAAACTGGACTTTGAGAAGGCTTTTGATAGAGTTGAGTGGGACTTCCTTTTTAAAGCCCTGGATGAACTTGGTTTTTATCCCAAAAGGATCTCCTGGATCCGTGAATGCATCTCCACGGTAACTTATTCTATCTGCATCAATGGAGAAAGTTGCGGTTTTTTTAAACCCTCTAAGGGACTAAGGCAAGGTGACCCTCTCTCCCCTTATCTTTTCGCAATTTGCATGGAAATTCTCACCTATAATTTGAGAATCCATTCTTCTCTCCCAAAATCTAGTATTGGCTTTCATGTCGCCCCTAACTACCATGCCATTCCCTGCCTCTTATTTGCTGATGATAGTCTGGTCTTTTGTCGTACTAATGCCACCTCAACTCAAAATCTCAAATACATTCTTGATAGATTCAGCTATCTCTCGGGGCATCTTATAAATTTCAATAAGTCTACCTTAATTTTCTCTCAAAATACTAGTACTAGCGACAAACTAAGAGTTGCCAGTTTTTTAAATATTCCTCGCAGTCTTGGCAAGTATCTTGGTTGCCCGCTCTTTAAAGGAAGACCCTCAAGCTCTTCCTTTAACGAGCTTCTCACTCGATCTCAGAATAAGCTTCAAAGCTGGAAAACCAGATATGTTTCAAAAGCTGGTCGGGTTGCCCTTATCCAATCCAACCTCGAATCACTCCCCACTCATATAATGCAATGCTTTTAAATTCCAACCTCTATCTCTAGTAAAATTGATGCTACTAGTCGCAATTTTTTTGGAAAGACCCGACAACTGGCAAGGGTATCCCCTTGATCTCGTGGGAGAAAGTTTGTCGCCCTAAGAAATTAGGGGGGCTCGGTCTTCGGAAAGCTGATGCCACGAATTCAGCCTTTATCTGCAAATTAATTTGGAATTATCTTTATGGCTCTGGTATTTGGGCTAACCTTATGCGTGCTAAATATCTCACTTCCTCAAATTTCTTGGGCTGAAAAGTAAAAACCAATGATTCCTGGGCTTGGAGGACTATTCTTAAACATAGGGACCTTTTCCAAAGGGGTCTCCGATGGATTGTTGGCAATGGGGAAACCATTAACTTTTGGAAGGACAATTGGTGCTCCCACTCCAGCCTTCTTTCCATTAATGAGATTTCCGACTCAACTACGGTCAATATTAATCTAACAGTCTCTGACTTCATTAAATCAGATCGCACCTGGGATGTGGATGCACTTGCCACGGTGGTTAATTCCCATTCTCTTGATATAATAAAAGCTACCCCAATTCCCTACACCCCTATTTGTGACAAATGTTGCTGGGGTTTAGCTGGCTCGGGAAAGTTTTCTATTAAATCTGTCACTTAGCTTGCTCACGATGTTGACCCTGATTCCCCCACATGGAGTTATGCTTGGATTTGGAACCTTAACATCCAACCCAAGCTCAAAACTTTCCTATGGCTTGTCTGCCATAATGCTCTACCAACGAAATGCGCTATTGCTAGACGGGGTTTGAATATTGATACTGTGTGCTCCGCATGTAAGGCTACTCATGAAGACCAAGATCACATATTTTATGAGTGCCCGTTCGGCCTAAAGACTTGGACTATTGCTGTTAACTCTGGCTGGGTTCGCAATGGCCCCAACCCTGCTAGTTCATCTGTATTAAGCTTTATCTCTCATTATAAAGAGCGTTATGGCTCCATTAATATGCCTAGATTGATCACGCTCCTTTGCAGTATATGGTAGAAACGAGTTAACTTTTAAACACCACCTGAGGTGCCTTGAATCCACTTTCGTCCAAGCTAAAAGTAATTGGATTGAATGGTCACTCACAACGGCTCTTGATGATACCTTGAAAGCTTTTGTTCGCCCTCTTCATTTTAATAATCGCAACCCCTCCTTCAGATGGGTCTCTTGGTCTCTTCCTCCGGCTGGCCACATCAAGATCAACTTCGACGACGCTAAGACCTCGGTCAATGCTGCTGGTGGTTTCGTTATTCGGAATTGGTCTGGGTCTTTAATCTCCTATAAATCCTTCAATCTGGGCAAGGCTTCTATCATTGTCGCTGAGCCACCGCTCTGCGTAATAGCCTCCTCGAAGCAATCATGTTAGGCTACGACAACATCTTTCTTGAAGGAGACAACAAAATTGTGATTGACGCTGTCAATGGATTATGTGAAATCCCGTGGACCATCAAAAAGATTATTGAAGATATCCGCCTTCTTCTTGGGAGTCTCTCCTCAGTCAGAATCACACATGTTTTTAGAGAAGCGAACCAAGCTGTTGACTGGGCAACAAAACAAGGGCTTTATGTAAATGATGTTATTAACTGGAATCAGAAGGAAAATAGAGAATTAGATGGTATTCTGTATGAGGATAGGATTGGTGTGTCCCTTGAGAGAAGGGTATCCTAGTCCTCCTTTCTTATCGATGTAAAAAAAAAAAAAGCTCAATATACAATTTGAGAAATTAATTATCAAAATTATCAAAATTTGTCTAAATTATTTGGGATGGAGGGAATATCAACAATAGCCCCGTCCATTGGACAGACCTTCTCACTAGTAAATTAATAAAAAATTGAAAAGTATCAAAAGAGTATGAGAACGCTATTTCGTTCTCATCCCGTGTTCTCCTCCATTTCATTCCACAGTGTACAAGAACCTTTTCTTTTGGCACAAATTTCAAGCTTGTAATTCCAACGTTGCTTGTAGTTCCAACGCTGTAAGAGCAAATGCAACAATGAGAACTCTCTCTTGGAACATGTGCAAAATTGTGTCATTCCTTTGCAATAAGGAATGCAAAAAGTGGGAATGAGTTTTGGAAACTCTTTAGAGTATGGACAATGGGGAACTATTCCATGGAACTCTTGCATTTTCTCTCTCCTCCTATCTCTATCTCTCTCCTACTCACCACCCATTTTCACGAAAGATGGAATGGTGCATAGATCCATCTCTTGTGAAAATGGGTGGTGTGTAAGAGAGAGATAGAGATAAGAGGAGAGAGAAAATGCAAGAGTTCCATGAAATAGTTTCACATTGCCCATGCTCTTAGAGTTCTAGAATGAAGTGTCATACCACCTTTTTTTTTGTTTTCTTCGGCCCTGTTTGGCAACCAGCTGTTAGCTGTTAGCTTGTAGCTATTAGCAGGTAGTTGTTTGGATTAGCTGTTTGACTTTAACTGTTTAGGTTAGCTGATTGCAGGAAAGTGTTTGGTAAACTAGCTTTTTGTGAAAAGTTACCTCAAAAAGCTTCCTCAAGTAACTTTTTGAAAACTAGCTTATTGGGTCAAAAAGCTAATGTGAAAAGCTTGTTACCAAACACCTCAAGTAACTTTTTCATCTTGGTCAAAAAGCTAACAGTGTCCAAAAAGCTAAAAGCTAGCCCAAAAAGCTTCCAACCAAACACCCCCTTCATGTTAGTATGGGGTCCACTGATCATAAAATTAAAAGAAAAAGATGATAAGTTTAATAATAATTCAAGTATAAGAAGTTGTTGGGTCAAGTTATCATTTTCTATTTTGAGTCTTGACCCAAAATTGTTTTATTATTATTATTATTATTTTGTTTCCAACTAATGGAGTTTCATTATTTTTTTATAAAATAAAATATATATGAAGTAAAATTTTATACTCACCCATCTCCTATCCATCATATTAAAATGGATTATTGGACGTCAATATTAACAACTTTGGGGGTATTGGAGACTAATAATATAAACTATTTGCTTGGATACTAGTAGTACCAACTATGGACCTATTTTCCTCCAACAGTACACCTTCGAGTTGTTATGGTTTTGAATCATCGAAAAGATGACATGACTTCATAATGTGTGATGTGGAATGTGGGGCTTGGGTAGAAAATGTTGACGTGGACACTAACATGTTTTCCACGTCACACGTAATGGAGCCACGTCAATTTTTCGATGAGTTAAAAACATAAAAACTTGGCAGTGTACTGCTAGTGTCCAAAAAAATAGTTTGTATTATTAATATCCAATACTCTCAAAATTGGTATTATTGATGTCCAAAAACCCTATTAAAATTTGTGTAAATAGTAATATATTTTAGGTCCTCCATAGAAATATGGATCCAATATCCATCGGTCGTGGGAGAAGCCCAGTCTGAGCAGCCCAATGTGATAAAAACCGCAGAAACCCCAGAAGTCCACACAAAACCCTCGCTATATAAAACCCCTTATCAGCTCTCTTTGACGTGTTGCTTCTCCATTTCTAGGGTTTTGTTTTCGCTGTTCTTACCTCCCGGCGGCCACCTCCAACATCCGAAAATGGTAGATTTGCTTACAATTTTCTCCCTTTCTCTCTCTCTTGTTCGCTTCATATCTCTTGCCTTCACCATTAATGTGTTTTTGCTTGTTTTGTATATGCAGCCGTCACACAAGACGTTCAGGATCAAGAAGAAGCTGGCGAAGAAGATGAGGCAGAACCGCCCCATTCCGTATTGGATACGCATGCGCACTGACAACACCATCAGGTACTCTCTCCTTCTGTATCTGTTTAGGGTTTTAGCAATTCGTCCGATCGTGAGTTTAGGGTTACATTTCTGAGAGGTGATTATCCGTCCTGATGTTTAGTGTGGAGGTTTGAGTGTGGTTTTTCGTTGAAATTTGTAGGTACAATGCGAAGCGCAGGCACTGGCGCCGCACCAAGCTTGGCTTCTAAGCTGTTAACTTTATTTTTGTCCGACTTTCAAATTTCTGCAGTTTGTTTTTTGTTAGTTTTGAAGATGCATCCATCTTAATGGGCAATCTATCTAATAGACTCTAAGTGGAGGAGGTCCTTGTAGTTTTGATTTTGATGGAATTTGTGTAATGAAGAGCCTACTTACAATTTTATTGAGTTGAATACAGTTTCTTCTGTTCTGTTTACTTAGATTGCTGGTTTCTTTGTTAAATGAGATATCTGTTATTGGTGGTCCACTTGTTTTAAATTTGGATTTGGTTCTATTTGGTTCATTATGTAGTTAAAGTCTTGATACACTGGACTTATATCTATCATTTGCTCATAAGCAGTCCTGACATAAAGCCTAGGTGGGTTTAGCACTACATGAATCAGAAGAATGTAGCCTGACTGATGACATTACTGATGATGACTTAGCCGCATATAGTTTCATGTCTTTGGGTGCGTGATTTTTCCCTTCAACATATTCTGCCTTGGTTTAGTTAGTATACATAGAATGTGAGATTCAAGGCTTTTGTTTTTGCAGGCTTGAATGGCTTGTTGTTAGTAAAATACAATTAGTTTGCATAGAATGCAAGCTTAGGTTACTATGGCCAAAATTTTGGCACCTGACCTCACATGCAGCAAGAATACCCTTTTCAGTTGCAGGGGTAAGTTGTTTCCTATAGTTTTGATTTGATGAATACTCTTCTAGCCTTAGTGTAAGTAGGGAGCATGCACACCTGCCCTAAGATTTTCTGAAACAATTTGGATGCTACTGGCGCAATGGGCTTGTTGGTTCTATTAATTGTCGTGTTTACAGTTGGGATAACACAACAGATTGTTTATGCTACACAGCTCATGCCTAGAAAATTTGAAAACAAGCTAATGTCGTATATTGTGTGGGAAACATGTTGGATGTAGAGATGTGGTTGACAATGTGTGCCCATTTAGGTTTCTAGGATGGTGAGTTTCTACCTTCTAGTGTAGTAATTAATGCCTAAACTACGAAGTATTTTGGTTTCTCTGATGGCACCATTGGCTCAAGGCTATCATTGATGTTTCATAAAGGCTATCATTGAAGTTATGTAGTACATTCAGCATGTAGATGCAGTTCTGGACTGATGTAGCCTCCATAATGCTCTGCATGATATGAATCTCACTCCTGTATTGTTGCATAGCTGCACAGAACTAGGCAAGGTGCAGCAGTTATTAGCATGTTTTGGTGCATCGTGAGTGTATGATTGCACATTGACCACTCATCAGTCATGGGAACGTGGTTTCCGTCCACTGTAACCGCCCTATAGTAGGCGGTGGGCTGATTGTGGCTTTAGGGTCTGTAATTCATGTGTTGCCCAAATTTCTTGGATAGGGGAATGGTAATCAGTCGAAATTGGGTTGCTGTAATCTCCCATGTAACCTGCATTCTGGGCGTAAATCTGCTTTTCTATTGCAAAGGTACCTAACTGCAGTATATATCTCATGAAAACTGTAAGAATCCCAATTTGTCTTGTCATGCAGAAAGCAATAAGAAAGGCAATCTTTCTATTCTAAGCGATGACAACGTTGTCTAACTGATCAAAACCACCTTCATTTGACAATCCAAGTAGATGAACCCCTTGCAGTAGCTAGCTATAGAGAATAAGGAAATTCCGTGAATAACAACGAAGTAGCACTTCACGACTTGTTTATGGAATTTTGTTAGTAATACAAAAATTACTATAGGGTACCCTCTATTTTGCAGAAACTATATTTTGGGCATAATATTATTAGAAATTATAGTGGGGTGAACACTGTTATTCAATATCTATTATTTGGGGACAAGTTGATTGGAACTAATTGGAATTTGCAAAAAATGTGAGGTTACTAACCTACCCTTGTTATTAATTGTTAAATGACAAACCTAGCTCATATTGTATCCTGCTTCTAGACCTAGCAAAACTAGCTCGAGACTCGCTCCGAAATGACTCGACCCAAACCTGAACCGACCATCGAAACGTTGAATCGACAATGACTCAAGACCCTATAATGAACCAGCCCAGAACTGAATCGAATCTATGACCTGATTTAACCAACACTGAAGTAGATCTAAACTGACCTCAATCCGAACTGATTCAAACCTGAACTGAGCATGACTCGGGAAAATTGAACCAAACTAGAGCTGACCCAAACCCGAATTGTACTTGAGCTGAATGTTGACCTGATCTAGATTCGCACCGAAGTGGACATAGACCGACCTAAACCTGAATCGATTCAAACCCGAACCCATTCAGACCCAATAAAAATGACCCAAACTCGAACAGTTCAAACCTTAATTATACCCGAACATAATTAAATTCAAATATAAACAACTCGAATCGACCCAAACTAATTCAAACCCAAACTTTTAATGACAGTATGACACCAATCTCTGCAATGGAACGAGCGAATGTCTAGCCAAATCCTTCGTATCACTAAAATATGAAAACATGACCTAAGCCAGTGGAATGACCAAATGTCTAGCCAAATCCTTAATATCACTAAAATAAAAATAAAATCATGAGATCGATGCTTAATAAACATTAGCCAGTAGTCGCTCAGAAAAGAACTAGCTTTGTTGTATATTTGATTTTTAATGCTCTTTAATAGTTTCTAGTAAAAATTACAAATTCAAACATTCATTAAAATCATACCACAAACCTATATTTTGAAATAATGCTAACATGGTTTCTAGATAGCTAGTAAAAAAATATTCGTACTTGAAAAAATGGGTCCACCAAGTAATGGTAAGTTTAAATTCAATTAGTATTTTAACTTTTTATTTTAGACATTTATCTTTTCATGTGACTCTTACCCAATTCTAATTATACCTGACCAAAATCTTAGTCAACTTGAGGTTGATCCAACATGAATCTTTGGACGACCAATGGTTAACCTGACCCAAATTTTGCTCTCCTTGACGCTGACCCGACTCGAATCTCACTTGACTCGACGTTGACTTGCTCTGAATCTTACTTGACCCAATGTTGATCTGACCCGGAATACTAATTGAATTGAGGTTCACCCAACCCGAGGTTGATCTGGACCATTGAACCCATAGATGACCCGCCCCATAATTGAACTAATCCGAAGCACCGCAACCCGACGTCGAACCGAACCTTACCTTACCCGCACCGCACCTCGTTCGAACCAAATAGGTTGACCTGGACTCTGCCCCAACCCGAACTTTACTCAAACCCATACCTGACCCAAATTATAGTGACCCAAACACACTCGACCCAACCTCTCCCGATCCATACCCGTCCCAATGGACCCATTTGCCAGGTCTAGCTGCTCATCCTCCTCCACCTTTCCCGAATTCCCACTACTTTTACTGCCCCTCTTGTATTCTGCCTCCTTTTGCCAAAATCTGAATGTATCGCATGTTGGCAGTGTTGGGAGTGTCCCAACAATGTTCAATTACAACCGAGTACTCAAGCCAACGTAGGCACGGTGGTTGATGTCTTTGCTAGAAGATCTCTTACACCGTGCTAGTTGGTCCCACAGGGTCACACAAGCGAGTACCCTAAGGCAAGAGTATGTGAGAAAGAGAGTCGAATCAATAAGGTATTAAACCAGGAAGGCCAAGAAACCCCTAGGGGGTGAAGGAGGAGCACCACGGAGGGTGCCATGGGCCACCACGGTCCATGGTGCCCTGCCACGGTCCGTGGTGCCGTCCTGGGTTGTAGAAATTGTTCTGTACCTCACCACGATCCATAGTGATGCCCAGGCGCGCGTCCCAAATCGGAAGTGAAATGCTCATTTCCTTCCCCTTTCCCCTATATAAAAGAGTTCAAATTGTCTTCCTATCCCAAGTGGCCATTTATAAGGCCAATATCTATAATTAAGATTTAAGGGATACCAGGAAAAGCTTTCTTTTGAGAGTTCCCGATTTTAGGAGTCTCGGGGTGATTCCCAGGAAACCGGCCTAAGAAAGGAAGGACGAGTCGTATCAGATACGAACCAACATGGTTTTTTGACCTGGATTTGTTTGGGGTTGAAACGGTCTAGCAGCCGTACCGAAAGGTACTGCGTGGACCTTTTGTGGAGGATTCCTATTTTGGAATCTTCTACTCGGAGTCCCTTTGAAGTCGACGCGTTCAAGAGTACAAGGTCGATCGATGCGTTTCTATTTGAGAGACCTGAGGTAAGAACTAAGCTCCCATTGTTTCAATTCTGTTGTTTATTATTTTGGGTTAGTTTAGATTAGGTGGGAATCCTAATAGTTAGGATTCCTTTCTGCCCTTAATCGGGGTGGTCCCGACTAGATCGGGCCCACCTCTTCTTGTGGCCTAGATAGGTCTAGACCACCATAACCCATCAGGCAACCTATGCAAAGGCCATTCAAGAAGGGAGGCCATTCCACAAAATTATTTATCCAAAACAAAGTTAGACTGCATCTTCTTGCTAATTTGATCCAAGCCATTCTTCATTATATGGCAACTCCCAAATTCGATAACTTCATCATCCTTTTTAAGATACTGCTCTTTTGCTGCCTAAAAACTAATAAGGGACGCCACTAAAGTAACCTGATAAATTTATAAAATAAAAAGGGTTTTTGGACATCAATAATACCAACTTTGGGGGTATTGGATATTAGTAATACAAACTGTTTTCTTGGACATCAGCAGTATGAACTATTGACCTATTTTCCTCTAATAGTACACCGTCGAATTGTTATGGTTTTAACTCATTGAAAAGATGATGTGGCTCCATAATATGTGATATGGAAGGCATGTTAGTGTCCATGTCAACATTTTCTACCCAACCTCTGCCATCCACGTCACACATAATGGAACCACGTCATCTTTCCAATGAGTCAAAACTATATCGACTCAGTCGTGTACTGTTGGAGGAAAATAAGTCGATAGTTAGTACTACCAGTGTCCAAGAAAATAGTTTATATTATTAGTCTCCAATACCCCCAAAGTTGGTATTATTAGCGTCCAATAATCCAAATAAAAATTATTTGAGAGTGAGAGAGACAGGTGGTCCCCACTCTTGCAATGGCATAAGGTTGTAATGGATATTCAATGATGAAGGGGCAAGTTGGTCATTATCATTTAGTTATGAGGGTAGGCCAGTAACTTTACATTTTTTATGAGATTCTAACTAGTAATATTGTCCCCAAATAATATATTCTCAATAATATTGTTCACCTCATTATAATTTCTAATAATATGGTCTCCAAAAAATAGTTAACACAAAATGTAGGGTACACAAAATTAATATTATTATTGATGTATTTTGGCCCACGCCAAAATCAACAAAGAAGGCCCATTACATCTACAAGGAGATAAAATGAGCTACGGAGGAAAGAATGAGTGTAGAGGCCCAAATGCCCATCTATATTGTGTGCTCCTTATGGCAAGGGGACGTCCAAACGTCCTAAGGAGGAGTCCATGTCCACGCCAAGGCACAAGTTCCAAGCCCAAAGTGAATTTCACATTTCTGACCATTTCAAGATGAAGTTCACAGTTTTGGCCTTTTCGATTCAAAGTTCACATTTATGATGTTTTAGTTATTATCAGTGAGTTTTTATTATATTTTTATTATTTCCAGTTGTGTGAGATGCCAAGTAATATATATAAACTTGGACATCAGCTATAAGAGTCTAGAATAGTCTAGAATGATCTAGAATGTTCTAGATGGTGTGATAGATGTGTGGTGTGTTGTGTGATAGCTAGCTTTGACGTCAAGTTGTTATCATCCTAGATAGGTATGACTTATCTTATAACTAATCCATCTTGGATTAGGAAAGTCAAGTCCTAGAAGGATTAATATTGTTATAAGTAACTCCCCTTAGGATAAGGAATCCTAATCCAAGGAGAAGATAGCTAGTTTAGGCATCTAGTAGTAGGAGTCCTTGGCTTGCACGCCAAGTTAGGAATCCTAGGAGGTTTAGGACTGAGTCTATTATAAATAGCTAGGCTTGTAATCGATCAAAGGCACCCAACCTTGAATTATGAATATATCCAAGCTTTTAGCTTACCCCTTGAGTGTTTCGTGAGAACCTCGTTGATCTCTTCTATTGTATCTTAATTTGGCAAATCAAGTGGTGAGGAAGAGTTTGTCTCTGAAACCTAGAAGTTGTTTTTGTAACTAGGTTGAAGAACAAGTAGCCCTAGGGTTTCATCTTGTGGTGTTTCTGTTTCAAGTTTGATCCCTTGAACTATCCCTTTATTTTTCTATCCCTTTTAATTAGATAAAACCCTAAGGATATTCAATACTATATCAAGCTCCCAACTCTCATGTCAACTCTCTCCCAAACCTCTCTGTAGACACCAAAAATAATACTCAACAAGCACCTCGAGGATTTCGGGCTTGTTAGAGTCCTTGTGTTCTTTGGGCTATATAAGCACCTCGTGGATCCAAATAAATCAGGCTCAAGATGCTCCCTCGTAGGTCCAGTACTTGAGGTTCTCTCCCATCCTACACTCGGATCCCTCGCACATCCAGTACCCGAGTGCCTCACGGATCCAGCACTCTCGGTCTAAGTCAACGCTTGGTCAAAGTCAAGTCAAAGTCAACTCACAGGTCAATGTCAACTCTTGGGCAAGTCAAAGTCAACTCCCGGGTCAAGGCCGGGCAACTCTTGGTCAAAATCAATTCTTGATCAAAGTCAATTCCTAGTCAGGGTTAACAAAGAAGTCCACGCAGATTTCCAGCTGGCCAAAGACAAGAATCCATGCGGATTTCAATCTGGCTCAAGACAGAAGTCCACGCTGATTTCCAGTTAGCCCAAGTAAAAAATACTCGTGAATTCAAACAGGCCTAACACAGAAATCCCCGCGGATTTCAGCCGGTCTGAAGCAGGAAACCGCACAGATTTCGTCAAACCGGAGGTTAAATAACTGCTGCCAACCACTCGGTCAATCGGTAACTGCGAGTCAAAAAACCGTTCAAATTCACTTCGAGAATCCGCGCGAATTTCAGCCGGTGTGAAGTAGGAAACCGCGCAAATTTCGTTAAACCGGAGATTATGCTGCCAACCGTCGGTCCATCGGTAATCGCAAGTCAAAAACCGCCAAAACCCACGCAGATTTCATGTGAAGTGGGAGGTTTTTGGAAACTGAAAGCGAACTGTCACGAGATGGCTATAAAAGGGATGTTCGAGATCATTTTCGGGGGGAATTTTGCGGGACGATAAGCTTACACTACACTTAAGAGAAACACGGTTTCTGGGTTGAAATCCTCGCGGATTTGGTAATTCTTAAACGTCATTTGCTGATTTCTGGGCTAGAAGCTTACAATCACACTTTTGGGGTTCGATTAAGGGAAATCCACGCGGATTTGTTGGTTTCGGGTCCAGTCGCGACTCGAGTCCTCGCAGATTTGCTGATTTCAATCGAGTCCATTCGAGTGTTCGGTAGTTAGCCTGTTGTTTTCTTTTTACTTTATTACGCAGATGTAATAATGTAGATCGTATCCCCGCCTGCTGTAATTACTTTTTTAGTACTCGTTTGTTTTTCATTATGTTTATGCATGTCTTAATTTCCTAAAATCTTGTGACAACTTTCTTTCTTTTGGGTTTTTCTTTTCTTTACTTAAAAAATATGATGTAGTAAAGGCTGTTTTGGCGGGCGGTATAGGGGCATCCCCCTACACTCGTACCTTTACCCCCGAACCGGTCTCCGGTTCGCGGATCGTGGAGTTTTCATCTTGGTTTTGTCAATTTTTCACAAAATTGACTGGCGACTCCGTTTTTTTTATGTTATTTCATGCATGTTATGGAATTTGATTTTACTTAAATTTCTTTCTCAACCTTCTTTTCGGGGTGAACATTTGACTGGCGCGACCGGCTCGGGTGTGCTCACTGTCCAGAAATCCACGCGGATTTCTGTTCAGTGGGCTCACTTGAGACACTCCGTGAGTCACCCGGTGGGCCGCCTTAAGTCGGGCAGTGGTCTAACCAGGTCCCACTGCCATGAGATCCGCGCGGATCTTGTAGCAGTCGACTTGATTTAGGCCATGTTCAGACATATCATGGGCAGTCCATTGCCTTGAGTTGAGGCCCGAGTTGAACTGGACCAGAAATCCGCGCGGATTTCTGTCTGGGAAGCTCGAGCCAACTTTAGGCTGTGTCATCTTGTTATAATCACCCAAAAGAAAAGATGAGTTCGGGATTTAAATTTAGTAAAATTAAAATTTCTTAACAACATGAAATAATAAAAATTAGCAAAATAATATTCGTGCATAAAATAATTAAAAAATGTACCCTAGGAAACATAAGCAACCCTATGTTGACTCGACACTCCGTGGGGGACCGTGCCCTCTAGGCTCCGGGCCCTACACTCTCTCAAATTCACGTCAATCTCCCTCTCTCCCTCTCAAAGACCTCACGTCAAAACAACCTCCCTCTCTCAAATCTCTCATTCAAACTCTCTCTAATCTCCCAACCACCTCACGTCATCCATCCATACTTCTCCCCCTCTCAATCGTCCATCACACTCTCAAACCCACAAAAGATCCAACCTTTCTCAAACCCTAATCTATACTCTCTCACAATTCATCTAAACACCACAAAATCTTCCCCTATTCACGTAAAGCATCCCTACCCTAACCCTAATTCACGTGAAGCACCCTATACTTAGATTGGTTACACGTCACCCCTTTGATGTGTAATTGATCAAGCCCTTGTTTTGATCTCATTATACATCATAATTTTGGTGTCAAAGCTTAGGTTTATTCTGTGCAACCATAAACCTAACAAATGGCCAAACACTTCCCATCCACCCAAACCTTCTCAAACACATCCCAATTTCATCCTCATGGCTTCTGGCAGCAAAAGCAACGATGATAGTACTACTAATGAGCAACTACTGCAGGAGAAAGCTGAATTGGAAGTAAGGGTGGCTTATCTTGTCGATCAGTTGAAACGATACATGAACATGCAATTCAGGACTCCTAGAGATCCTGAAGAGGAGGACTCCTACAAGAGTCCTAGCGAAGCTGAGCAATCCACAAGCTCAACTAGGAGATCATGTCGTCCCAGACGTGAACAATGAAAAGAAAGGCTCGACTTTAAGGTGGATATTCCAGAATTCAAAGGTAATCTTGATCTTGAAGTCTTTCTTGATTGGATTCAAGCTGTAGAAAGAGTATTTGATATGAAAGATGTTCCTGATGAGAAGAAAGTCAAATATATTGCTCTTAAACTGTGAAAACATGCTAGCATATGGTGGACTAATCTACAGAAGAAGAGACAACATGTTGGGAAAGAAAAGATTCGAACTTGGGATAAGATGAAGAAGAAACTGCACTCTAAGTTTCTTCCTGTGAGCTATTTCAAAGACAACTACTTTAAGCTTCAACAACTCACCCAAGGAGCTAAAAGTGTCGAAGAGTACACCAAGGAGTTTTAACATCTACTGGGGAGGTGTGATCTGAAAGAAGATGAACCTCAAACCCTTGTGAGGTATCTAGCCGGCTTGAATGAAATCATAAGGTATGTGGTGGAACTTCAACCTTATGATACACTTGATGAATTAAGTACTTTGGCTAACGAAGTGGAACAACAAAGAAAGAGAAGGGGAAAGGAGGTGTCTAGTAGAAACCCTACTTCACAAAGAACCTCATACTTACCCCAAACCTACACTCTACAAAAGAGCCAAACATCCTCCCAAACGCCATCCACCAAAGCTCCACAAAATACGCCCCAAACCGTCCTCAAACCCATCTAAGCCACGCCTATGGATGAGAGGAGGTGTTTCAGGTGCCAAGGGCTCAACCATATAGCTTCTGAATGCCTAATAAGAGAGCCATCACCCTCATGGAATTTCAAAACGCTCTCTTTGAACCTGAACCAGAAGATGTGGAGGAAGAAACATGTGCTAATCATGGAGAATCTGTAGAAGAAGAACCAGATGAAGGAGAGATGCTGGTTATGAGGAGAGTCCTTAGTAGCTCTCCAGTTCCTGAAGATCAACAACAACGAGAAGCCATCTTCCATTCTCGTTGTACTATGCAAGGGAAAGTTTGTTCTTTGATAATTGATGGTGGAAGTTGTACTAACACAACTTCTCTTACTATGGTGAACAAGCTTCAACTCCCCACAAGCCCCCACCCATCGCCATATACTATTCAATGGCTCAACAAGAGTAAAGGCTTAAAGGTGAATCAATGCTGTTTGGTAAGCTTTTCAATTGGAAAGTCTTATCAAGATTCAATATGGTGTGATATACTACCTATGGATGCTTGTCATATTCTGCTTGGAAGACCATGGTTATTTGACAGGAGTGTTACACATGATGGAAGAGCTAATACCTACTCTCTTATGATGCAAAACAAGAAGGTAACCCTAGCTCGTCTAAAGGCATCCAATTCGTCCAAACCCAAGGGAAGTGACTCAAAGCTCATCTCTTTTATGATCACTGAACGCCCTGAGTTTAGTGAGCATAAGGAGATCATTCCCTCGAGCCTAAACACAAACCCTAGCTACAAAAGGCCTATCGACGAGAGCCCTAATCACGGAAACCACCAACCTCCCGTCACCCATCCAAGATTGCCTCCCAACGTGAAACCTAGTGATCCTCCAAAGGATCAAAGGCAAGATGATCTTCAAGCAAGGGGTATAAGGGTATCAAAGGCAAAGGTTCAAATTTGAGAAGGGGCCACTGCTATCAAAACATAAGGAAGTCTTTATGTATGGTTAGTCACACCTCGTGGTCTAACTAATGCTCTCTTTACTATTGTGAGACTAATGAATCAGGTTTTGAAGTCCCTCTTTGGCAAGTGTGTTGATGATAACTTTGTGCACAACAAAAGTGAGAAAGATCATATCTTTCTTCCCCAATCTATCGTGGAGACCTTAGCTCACGTGAATCTACATTGGAATCTGTCCAAATGTTATCTATTCATCAACAACATAGTCTCTTCTCTCTTGGCTATGCTCTTTCGGTTGTAGTGATCAAGGCTGAAGAAGAATGTGACCCTCCAAGTTTGAGGACAAACTTTTTCGAACAAGGGGGGAATGATGTATTTTGGCCCACGCCAAAATCAACAAAGAAGGCCCATTACATCTACAATGGGATAGAACGAGCTATGGAGGAAAGAATGAGTGTAGAAGCCCAAAGGCCCATCCATATTGTGTGCTCCTTATGGCAAGAGGACGTCCAAACGTCCTAAGGAGGAGTCTATGTCCACGCCAAGGCCCAAGTTCCAAGCCCAAAGTGAATTTCACATTTATGATCATTTCAAGATGAAGTTCACAGTTTTGGCCTTTTGGATTCAAAGTTCACATTTATGATGTTTTAGTTATTATTAGTGAGTTTTTATTGTATTTTATTATTTCCAGTTATGTGAGATGCCAAGTAATATATATAAACTTGGACATCAAGTCATAAGAGTCTAGAATAGTCTAGAATGATCTAGAATGTTCTAGATGGTGTGATAGACGTGTGGTATGTCGTGTGATAGCTAGCTTTGGCGCCAAGTTGTTGTTATCCTAGATAGGTACGACTTATCTTGTAACAAATCCATCTTGTATTAGGAAATCCAAGTCCTAGAAGGATTAATATTGTTATGACTAACTCCCCTTAGGATAAGGAATCCTAATCCAAGGAGGAGATAGCTAGTTTAGGCATCTAGTAGTAGGAGTCCTTGGCTTGCACGCCAAGTTAGGAGTCCTAGGAGGTTTAGGACTGAGTCTATTATAAATAGCTACACTTGTAATCGATCAAAGGCACCCAACCTTGAATTATGAATATATCCAAGCTTTTAGCTTACCCCTTGAGTGTTTCGTGAGAACCTCGTTGATCTCTTCTATTGTATCTTAATTTGGAAAATCAAGTGGTGAGGAAGAGCTTGTCTCTGAAACCTAGAAGGTGTTTCTGTAACTAGGTGGAAGAACAAGTGGCCCTAGGGTTTCATCTTGTGGTGTTTCTGTATCAAGTTTGATCCTTTGAACTATCCCTTTATCTTTCTACCCCTTTTAGCTAGATAAAACCCTAAGGCTATTCAATACTCTCTCAAGCTCCCAACTCTCACATCAACTCTCTCCTAAACCTCTCTCAAATTTACGTCAATCTCCCTCTCTCCCTCTCAAAGACCTCACGTCAATACAGCCTCCCTATCTCAAATCTCTCATTCAAACTTTCTCTAATCTCCCTACCACCTCACGTCATCCATTCATACTTTCCCCCTCTCAATTGTCCATCACACTCTCAAACCCACAGAAGATCCAACCTTTCTCAAACCCTAATCTATACTCTCTCACAATTCATCCAAACTCCACAAAATCTTCCCCTATTCACGTGAAGCATCCCTACCCTAACCCTAATTCACGTGAAGCACCCTATACTTAGATTGGTTGTACGTCACCCCCTTGATGTGTAATTGATCAAGCCTTAGTTTTGATCCCATTATACATCAATTATTGTCCAATCCCCCAAAGCAGGAATTATTAGAATTCAATTATTTATGCATTTTCTTTCTATAGTTTGCCTTTGAAACTAATTTGAATAAATATGATAATAGAAGCTTACTCTAGTCTATTTGCAATATCCTTATGATCATTTCTACGACACCTATCTAATTATTGATCTAAAAAAAGTTTATTTTCACTATTTTTGTCCTATCTTGAAACTCGATCTCAACACACAAGTTTTCTCATCATAGTAATAATGCACGATATGCATCTTATAAAATGTGACACCCAGAGTTATTAACACTTTGCTTGGGAGGAGAGTTAAAAATGACAGTAGGAGTTCATAGGAGTAAAGGAGGGTGAGAGGATGTGGGGGTGAATAAGGGTAAACTAGCTACCCATGTTTTGGAGATCAATTTCGAGAGTTCATAAGAGTAAGATGTTAATTGACATATTTGCCTTTTCATATTAAATATAATTCAATATGATACTCATACATTTGCTCTAATACCCATTCTCTTTCTACCCTCCCCCGCTTTCTCTACTCTCTCTCTCTCTCCATCCCCCGCTCTCATTCTCTCTACCCACCCCCCTCATTCTCTCTCTCTACCTATCTCTCGTTAGAGAGAGAGAGAGAGAGAGAGAGAGAGAGAGAGAGAGAGAGAGAGAAGGAAAGAGAGAGAGTGTGAGTTGTAGAGAATAAGTAGAAGAGAGAGAAATGAGTGTGTGTGTGTGTGTTATGATTCAATTAGGGTTAAGGGTAATACATATATATATATATATATATATATATATATATATAGGATAATTGGATTCTAATAATCCCTAGTTTTACCAATTGGACAATGGTGGACCGTACTTTCACTTTGTATTCTGGTGGTCCAAAAAAAAAAAAAATTGGATTGTAGTGGTACCAAATCCACCTCCACATTCTTCTTAATTTTTTCATTCCTACACTATATTGTTTTTGTTTTTTCCGTTCATGCCCCTAGAAATTTAATGAATTGTAGTTTCTAAAACATTTTTAAAATTATTTTTTTTGAGACTTCGAATAATTATTATGATTTTTTTAAAATAATAAAAGTGAAAAAATCGTAAAAAATAGTAAAAAAATGAGAAAAATTGGGAGAAACACTGTAAATTTATTGAAAATCATAGTAAAGTGTTACACTAAGTTTTGAATCAAATGCAACACAAAATCTATGATTCCCTTGAAAATATCCCACTACAATCCAATTTTATTTTTTTTACCACCAGAATACAAAGTAAAAGTACGGTTCACCATTGTCCAATTGGTCAAAGTAGGAATTATTAGAATCCAAATATTATATATATATATATATATATATATATATATATATATATATATATATATATATATATATATATATATATATATATATATATATATATATATATGGGGAATAGATAGGGTGAGAAGAGAGATTAGGTGAGAATGTGAGAAGGAGATTTAATAGCCACTGGATCATAGATCAATGGTCATAATAAAAACAAAATTTTCCTTTTTATTTGGCTGCCTAAAACTAGAAAAGAAAAAGGAAAAATTAAAGCATGCATTGGGAATTGAATATGTCATTAGTAGCTCCCAAAACCAAAAAAAATAATATGTTGAAATGCATTAATTATAAGTATGAGGAAAAAAAAAAACAAATTCAAGACAATAGATTACTTTCAAAGAAGACAAGCAGATCCATGAGTATCTTGCGGCAAAAATTGAATATTCAGCCAAACAATTATGAGCATTGAACAATTTAGAGGAAAATGACGGTTATCTTGTATGAGCACGATGTCCATTTGGATTGTATATGATGTCTTTTGTAGTTTATATTATGCCAAACATTGTACACATGATATTTAGTTTGTTTCAACGTAATGTGCATTTTGATTGAGCACAATGTACTTAACGACCATGGTTACAAAAATAAATTATAATAAATTGAATGTCATTTACAAATCATGTGAACACAAATGAATAGCAAATCATGATAAAAAAAACATCACGTACATCTGAAATGAATAGCATGATAAAATCAAATGGACAAATAAATTAATAACAAAATTATTATAAATAGATCATGTACAAATCAAATGATCATTATGTGTCAATCACATGAAAATCACGTACAAACAAAATGCATCCAATTTTATAAAAATGAACATCATGTTCCAATGAAAATGAACATCATGTATCAGTTAGATGAGCATGGCGAATAAACCAAATGAACGCAAACACACAGAAGACAATGACATGGGAGTTGAATGGTATGAAGAAATATTTGCATGCAATAATCTCAGCCAACATTTTTTGAAAAGTTGTCTCATTTATTGCATCACTTATTTCCAAAGCATCAAGATTTTTTTCCATTTCTTTTCTACACTAAACTCACATGATAAATAAGAAAAAAATAAATCAAAAATAATAAAATATTTAGGGCTCTTGATTTATGATCTAAGAGTCAAAAAGTCTCCTTCTCACATTCTTATTAATTCTCTCTTCTCACCCTATCTATTCCCATATATATATATATATATATATATATATATATATATATATATATATATATATATATATATATATATATAGGATAATTGGATTCTAATAATCCCTACTTTCACCAATTGGACAATGGTGGACCGTACTTTCACTTTGTATTCTGGTGGTCCAAAAAAAAAAAAAAAATTGGATTGTAGTG
>CM055872.1:32541260-32566260 GCA_029582165.1 Portulaca oleracea
ACATTACTTTGGCACATTACTATTTAGGACATGACATTATACGACCACATACTAAGACGGAGACATGAGTACAACAAATTGAGTAGCAGTATATGACAACAGGTAACCGAAGCAAATTGAGCCAATGAATGACCACAGTGATGTCCACCTTTGACCACACTATACTATTTCGTGATGCGAGGGAGTACGGTCAAATGGTAGGGGAAAAGGGTTCGGGTGGCATGATGATGTTTGCACAACTAATTATGACACCAACACAATAGTATATGCCCATTTCAACTACCACCATATGCCGACCACACTGGGTGGCAGCCATGACTACGGTTACCGGAGAAGCACCATTAATAACATAAGTAAAGGAGTAGCCCATATATATGACAACACCAAAGTGAATGAAGGATCTATAATATGGTGTAGTCGTAAGTATAAATCTTGTTATTCTTTTAACTTTTATGCAGCAAACAACAATAATATTGCGATGTACAATTCTGATTTTTCTTATTACTTAGTTGTATTGCAGCTATCCTGGAAGTAGCCAACATCTATATGTGGCGCCACCACCTATCACAGCGCTGATGATTCTCATGTCATGATATACTAGCCAAAGTGTGATGATGATGCAATTGTCCCCTTTACAAGAATGGGGTTTAGTACGTTAGCCGGAGCAAAGTCCCTTTATGAAAGATACGCATTTACGGTTGAGTCCAGTGTGCGTAGTGGCACCCACACAACGGAGAAGAATGAAAGAGTGAGGTAGTGGAAATACTTCTATTGCACACGTGAGGGTCATCGACCCAAGAAGCCTGACCAGTATGAACCAACTAGCGTGCAAAGAAGGAAGGATTTCGAGGGTAAAGAAAAGGTGTCCGCTGACAGTAATGATGACAACATGTACACAGGACGCCCCCTTGCAGGTGCAAAGTTGCTGAAACAAGGGTTGAGTGCCAAACTATGATGATGATGCGAATATATGACGATGGGGGAGGATTTTTTAGTGCACATACTTGTCTTATACGTTATGTTTTGGAATATTTTAGTATATATTTATAGTTTAAATGGCCATACAATGACATCAGTGGTTTGTGTGTGGCCACAGTAGTTTAAATGATCACACAGTGGTTCAAACTAGTGTACGCCTGATATTGCGTTCATTTTTAGATACGATTCACTTTGGTGACCACACCCTTTACAAGGTGTGGTCACATCATTGCAGACTACAACATCATTACTTTTCATAAATGTGCCAACACATTATACGTCAAAATCATATGATTCTATTAATTGTGGTCAATAAGATGGGTTGATATTTGATCAAGTTAACACGTAACTAGTTCATGGGTTGCAATGATTACAAACTTATGGTACAGTTACCCAACTCGTTTTGTAAATACCATGGTGTGTTATGACATCAATAGTTTGTAAGAGAACATAGTATTTTAAATGGACAACTAATGACATAGGCAACGTAATCGTCAAATTTAATCAAACTTGTGTGGACAATGGATCCGAGAAGGAGTTAAGTAGGGAAGTGAAAATAGTAAATCTTGGTCAATGAGTTTACATTTGATATTGTGTGGTAGTGGATATTCTCAGGAGTGTGGTCATTAATGTCTTGGAAGTGTGGTCACATGGTTGACCACATTGCAAGCACATCTTGGTCATTTGTTAGGAAAGTTCATGTGACCACACTTAATTCACAATGGTTGACCACTAGTTTAAACTACATGGCCACAGTGGTTGAAACTAGTGTACGTATGCTATTGTGTTCGTTTTGGAGGCGATTCACTATAATTCTCGGTATGTATATTATATGATGGGTTATCCAAACAGTCAACAACACTACAAAGGTGACAAATATGACTACACTGCTATGATATTCTAACCACACCTATTTCAAACGTGATATCCACACATAGCATCATGATCCACTGGAAAATTAGTTAGTGATCACACACTGACATTAGTGTGGCCAATTGGTGAAAAGCACTACAAAGAGCTTGTTTGCAACCAACATATCATGAATCATGATACATCAAAACTCACTGTCAAGGCACACACAACTCAAGACTTCAAGGCATAACTCGATCACACTCACTTACTATTGTGCATTGATTATTATATTTTGGATTACAAAATGTTGCAAAATAAATTCCGAGCATCAGATGAAACCGACCAAATTCGCATTACATTATAAAGTGATTGTTTGTAACTAACATAATATGATACATAAAAAATGACAACCACAAAGTTGTTTAAATTACAAATACTGTTCACACCGCATGGAGAAAGACACTAGGTTCGGTACCAAACATGGCAACTCACATAGTTTCAACATGGATATGATAATGTACCATGGCAAAAAAATAAAAAATCACAAATTTCGGTCCACACAATTACATCAAAAGGTAATGTCCTGTCCAAATAAACTACAATGTGGCGCATCAAAGTAGACGCCTTTGATCACCAGTGTCATCATGCTCTTTTGACTATTCTCTATCCCACTGAGCTACCCATTTTTCCACACTTTATCCATGAGCGAATTCTCCTTATGGATGACAAAGTCATAACAATAGTGCATACGCAACGACTTCATCCTTTGTTCCTGAAATACAAACTACCAAATGAATAATTAGTGAACGACGTACATACAAAAATGATTCCAAGCAAGTGAACAACATATACTATGATCGGTTATCCTTGCCATGATTCATGTTATGAATTAGGATTAACGCGATGGTTAGTCAACATGGGTGAAGATTGTCATTGTGTGTGAGCTAACTATGAACCAAATATTGTCATCTGGTGAATGAATTGCGCGTGCTACATGTTCTTATATGCGACCATACCGTGTAACTGTCATGGCCACACTGGATACTTACAGCCGCACGCACAACAATATTCAGATGTTCGACACTATGTTTGATAAGCAAACACAAACATATCTAAGGGGGTGCTATGGCGCGAACTACTATCGGTTTGTAGACTTACATGTGCACATTCTACTTTGCTCTTCTAATTACAATTCCTTGAATCTTGTTATCCCCACATAGTGACACGACCCAATGCAAAAAGCACCTACCCACCCTCTTACTTTGTCCAAAAATTTATCCCTCGTATTTAAAAGACGAATTAACAGCATCAAAGTGGACATTTAAATGTGGGGTGTGGCCGAATGGTGTTATCCACATTGCTCTTCAATTTGGCCACACATTACACATTAATAGAGCACATGTTGGGAATCACAGTTCATGATATATGACCACACCGCTACATAATTGGCGATTGGGTAGGGGATTAACTTCAATGTTTACTCCTGCTTCGCCCACATCGGCACCAACGTTGGTCATGACCCCTTGCTGCTTGCCATCTCCTCCTACCAGGTCATGAAATCATTCCCACTTAGAAATTTCTCAACCATCGTAGCATATATAGGTGCTAAACCTAACAAAAATTCATGAAACAACAAGTATTCGCATAAATACCAACCATAACAATATGAAGCCCTAATTCTGAATTCGAAGTTCGATTTTCCGGAACAAATACACTATCCTTGCTCAAAATCAATGCTCAATTGCTACGAAAAGGGTTCGAAAATTCTTGCTTCTAGAACCCAAGCTTGTCGCCGAACCAGAAGACTCGCCGGAAATTCTTCAGAAAAGTCACCATAAAATCATCGGAAGCCTCAACATGACGGTTTCTCTCATAGTCCTCACTGGGGAACAGTAAAGGAAATTAGTTTAGGATGAAATTAGAGAAAAAAATAAAATCAATATATCCCCCAAATCATGCAATAGAATCAGCCTACTTTCCATCTTTATGTTATTTGCTTCACACGTGTGGAGGCTTTTGTGGGGCTCATTAGTGGTTTTAATTTCAACCATTGGATTGAGATCTAACGCGTCAGACTATTCCTTCCTACCTTCCTACCTAAAGTCTCTTCCTACTGGATCCATTCCCTATATATATATATATATATATATATATATATATATATATATATATATATATATATATATATATATATATATATATATATATAGCTAAGTCATATGAGCATTGTGTTTATGTGAGCATGTGAGCACTAGAGATGTGGACCCTTGGATCTTCAATCAATGGATGAGAAAAAAAAGAAGAGTTTATATTTTTTTTTCCAGCCTTTTTATGGAGATGTCACGTGAGGTTTGGGAGCAAAAAAGAAAAAAGAAAAAACAGCCACTATTCCCAATAACAACGCATGACAACATTTGCAAAACTCAAAATTGAAGTGTCAACTTCCCTCCTGCAAAGTGAACGTTCGTCTCCCTCGCTCACCCATAATCAACGGCGGACTGAACAACGAAGAGAACGAATTCGACGACAAAAACCGGGACTCGACGACGACAGAGAATACAATGGGAAAGTTCTTAGGTAGGCAAATTGTGGGTGCTGAATTAGGGTTCTATTTTATGTGATTTTCCAATGTGATTTTCGGTGCCGAATTAGGGTTTTTCCAATGTGAATTTGTTTATGTGATTTTTTTTAAGGATTAATTTATTGAAACGATTTTATGTGGTTTTAGAAACGTGAAATTTCGAATTTGGTGATGTCCACAACGTTGGGAGTGTTGAATTAGGCTTGGAAACGATTGTATGTTCTTCAGTCCACAAATTTGGGGGTTATATGAGTGTTTGTCGCAAGTTTTTTGTTACTGTCCATTGATGTGTATGGTGATGTCCACAGTAGTGAGTGTGTATTTTTAATATACGAACTCATGTCGTAGCTTACGCTTCAAAAGGTGGGGTTTTGGGGGTGGTTTTCCATTATGGAAGTGGTGTGTTAGATGGGTATTGTCCACAAGTACATTAGTTGATTTCCACTGATGACAGTTGGGGTGTCCACAGTATTGATGAACTGATTTGAATGTACGAATTTGTTGTGTAGCTGACATTTCAAAATGATGGGTTTTGAGGGTGGGTTTCCTAGTATAAAACTAGGATGTCCATAATCATTGTTTTTATGTATACTGAATTAAATTTAAGTGGCATCTAATTGTTGTCTGCAATGAAATTGATTGTCCACTTATGATATGTTGTCTGCAGTGACATTGATTGATGTCCACTGATGATATGAGTAATGTCCACAACGATGAATCGAAATGTGTGTGTGTGTGTGTGTGTGTGTTTTATAAAATTAGACAACAATGGTGAAGGATGGAGGCCACACCGATGGGAATGAGGATATATCAAGTGGAAGGTACTGGGTCGTCGGTTTTTTGGGGTGGAATATTTGAGTTCAAAGTTTTGTTTACGTTTGTGTGGGTTGAGGGTCGGAAAACTTGACTTCATATCTTTGTTTTAGTTTGATTAGGAATGCATGATGTTCATACTGACAATGTTTGACATCCCCCTGTTATACTTGATATCCATAATGGTAATGTTTGATGTCCCTTGATGTTATTCTTGATGTCTTTACTGACAATGTTTGATGTCCCATGTTGTTATACTTGATGTTTACACTGATAATGTTTGATGTCCCCTACTATTATACTTGATGTCCATAATGATAATGCTTGATGTCTCTTGATGTTAAACTTGATGTCCACAATGATAATGCTTGATGTCTCTTGGTGTTATAATTGATATCCATAATGATAATGTTTGATATCCCCTGCTGTTATACTTGTTGTCCATAATGTTAATGCTTGATGTACCTTGTTGTTATACTTGATGTCCATAATGACAATGTTTGATGTCCCCTATTGTTATACTTGGTATCCATAATGATAATGTTTGATGTCCCCTGTTGTTATACTTGGTATCCATAATGATAATGCTTGATGTACCCCTACTGTTCTTCTTGAAGTCTATACTGATAATGCTTGATGTCCCCTACTATTATACTTAATGTGCATACTGATAATGCTTGATGTCCCCTACTATTATACTTGATGTCCATAATGGTAATGCTTGATGTCTCATGGTGTTATACTTGATGTCCACAATGATAATGATTGATGTCCCTTGTTGTTCAATGTGTTGTTTGAATATGTGAATTTAATGTGTTGTTTACGTTTGGATGGGTGTGGGTTGGGGATAATTGTGTTAAGAAAGGTTGGATTTGGCGGAGTTTTTTTTTTCAATATGAAACTTGATACATGGTGAAGGTGTTGTCCACAGTGACATTGACTGATGTCGACAGTAATAGGTTAGTGTTTATGGAGTTTGAATATGTGAATTCAATGTGTTGTTTATGTTTGGAGGAGTGTGGGTTGGGGATAATTGTGTTAAGAAAGGTTGGATTTGGCGGGGTTTTTTCTAAAATATGAAACTTGATACATGGTGAGGTGGAGCGTGGCGCGATGGGAGAGATTGTAGACTTAGCTTGAGTTGTTGTTGTAGAAGAGATGAGAGAAATTCATAAGCAATAGAATAAGGGGAGAAAGATGAACATCTCAATCACCCATGCTTGAACTTCTCAACAATAGCCTTGAACTTGAATAATAACAAGAATAATAACCAAAATCAACCAATTTCAATAACCTTGAACACCAAAGGGATTGGATATGACCTTGGATAAAGAAGATTCCACCACCAAAGCCTAACACCCCACCATGACCATCATAAAGGAAGAATCCACCAAATGATCAATAAAGGAATGACTAGAAACACCACCATTAATCAATGGATAAAGTAATCTAGATTTTGAGAGAAAACTTAGGGAAACCCTAACCAATGCATAAGCATGTTCATAATCATCAAAAGCTGCCTGGAAAAATGAGATAACAAGCTATTTATAATAAACTAGGAATTAGGCTAAAATAAGGCAAAAATGACGAAAATACGCGTCACTGTAAGAGCGGCTCGGCGAGCAGATGGGTGGCTCGCGAGCCGCCCTCTGCCTTGGCCTGTCGCCGCTCGATGGGTCGCGTCGCGTGATGATGTTGGCTCGGGCGAGCCAACATTTTGCTCGGGCGAGCTAGGCTTCTGGGCAGTTTTCCTTGCCGACTTCAAATGCGCATAACTTCTTCATCCGAACTCCGTTTTAGGCCCGTAAGATATCGTTGGAGAGCTCTCAGTGTGTACTATAAACTCCCAAAATTTGAGACCTATCGGAGTTATACTGAAAGAGTTATGGCCTGAAGTGTGAAGGCGCGCGCATTTCCAACCTCTAATCGCCTTCCCCCTTGCAAGTTATTAACTTGGTTACTTCCGAGACTTGATACCAACACGCCCTTCATTTCCGGGATGACCCAATCCAATCCCGAGGCCTCCGAGGTCGTTGAAAAGTCCCGAGCCTCTCCTTACTCCAACAAGGATGGCTCGCCGAGGCCACGATAGTGTGATGCTCACCACCCCGCCTTTTGTAAAGGTGTAACGATTCCTGTAAACGAGTGGGTGAGCTGTTTTAGTCCGGTGATGATGGGTCGGGATTTCATCGATCTTATCTTTAACCGCAATCCCGGCTATGAAAGCTTGGCACCGAACCCGACACTGAACCCGATACGGTTCATACTCCCCTTCTTAAAAAAGAGTAGCCCTCAACTCTTGGGAGTAAAAATCGAGGCCCTCTCCACAACTTGGCACCTTAGAGCTCCAAGCATCCCGACCGCCATGAACAATCACACGAGGCACCCAACAAGCTTCGGAACCCACTATATACCCGTCATCCAAATAAAAGAAGCAGGTTGGAGGCTTGTTTTGTGGAAGTGAGGGGTTAAGGGACAGAAAGGGGAATTTTTGTGGTGTTTGGGAACTCTCATTCTCACTAGGCTCGCTACAAGGCAAAGACAAAGCAAGAAGAAGCTCGTCCTCGCCAAGAGCACGCTCTTCCCGTGTTTCGCTCATCATGAGAAGGTTCTTCAACTCACTTCCCACCCAGGTTTTATTTTTATATAGGGTTAAGGGATTCATGCACTCAAGTCCAAGTAATTGATCTTCGCTCAACACACAATGCCAGGAACATTGCACACCAAATTTCCAATAACACTCATTCAACGACAAATCCTCAAATAACCAATGTCGACCAAACAACATGTATGCCTCGTTCAAAAAGTTCATGACACAACGACCAATATACGAGCAATATTCATCGAAGGACGACACAATTGAAGAGCTCAAAAACTTAGGTTGAACTAGAATCAAGGCATCTTCAATTCCAAATTCGCCACTAAACACCAAACGGACACCAAGATTCTTAGTATGCCACTCAAAACATTGGGAATTTCCAACCGGGGACTTCACATGCTCATCATGCAACTTTTCTCGCCAACAAACTTCATCAAACAACCAATGTCTCCCAAAGATCATGCACGACTCACCCAAAGACTCTACACCACATCGTACATCTTTCAAGCATGATTCAATAAATTTCAAAGGAGAGTCTTCGGTTACCTTGTTCTTCCCACGGAGAAGAATTTGGGTGCCCGTGGGTGGAAGGAAATAGGAGTCACCACCATTGTTGTTTAATCCCTTGGCTTGTGGTAATGATAACCCCAAAGGAGCTTCTTCTTGGGCCTCTTCAACACGGATAAGAGGAAGGGCAAGATCGATGTTCTCAACCACCTCGCTCGAACTTCAACAATAGTTTCTAAGCCTCACAAGGTTCAACGGAAGCTCCCTCGTCGGGCAAGGAATCGACCTTTGCTTGCTTAGCCTCTTCTACCATGTCACTTGTATGCTCTCCTTCGCCAAAGGATTCCTCAATCCAAGTTTAAACCATAACCATTGTTGGGTAGTGCAAAGCATCATGTCCCACACGTCTACATTTAACACATTTTTGGGACGCAAAGGCCGTTAGTGGGGAACAGTGGAATGGCTTTTCTCGGGAGGAATCCTCTCTTCTTCTTTGCCCATCAAGTGATGAAATGAGTTCATGGTCTCGCTTGTAAGTACTAGGCAAGAATCGTCGATTTATTAATCGCTTTAGCTTTGTCCATGAGGTGACTTTAGCTCGACCCTCCTTAGCTCTTTGTGCCTTGACATTCTTAAACCAAAAGGATGCACCCTTGGTGAGTTTCAACCTCGCAATCTTGAAGGCTTGTTCATCACTATAATCCCCAGCTTCAAAATACCTATCCAAGATTTGGACCCATTCAAGATAATCTTTGGGGTCGGTGTTGCCATTGAATTCCGGAATTTTGATCTTGGTATCATAGAATTCATCCCATGGGGGTTTCTCAACCGCTTCCCGTCGATGATGGCGTCGTACTGAGCCTCTATCATCGTTACTCGACTCGTAAGAGGGATGAGGATGGTTAGGGCTTTGTGCGCGCCTCGAACGTTCAACTCGAGGTGAAACCAGACGCTCTTGGACGAGGTTGTCCAACCGTACCATGATGGCATTAAGAGTGCGATCGATGGAGGTGAACCGTTCGCCATGGGTGGCAAGTCGGTTCTCGAGAGCCCGATGTCGAGGGCTACCCCGGTGGCTTGATTCCTCTCGATCGGAATCATTGTGACCATCCATATCGAGGGAAAGGTATGGGACGGATTGTGTTTGGGATATTTTGTGGAGTTTGGGGGTTTTCTTGTAGTTGGTTTGTGTTTGGATAAGGGTTCTTTGTGTTTTTCTCACTTGGGCATTTTATCGAACACCTTGTGAGCACAAATTTTCCAACTCTTCCTCAAGCTCCAATATGTATCAAAACACAATAGCAATAACAATTTCTCCAACACACTTGGAGTCACAAGGGATGGGGAACACCAATATTTCAATCAAAATACCAAACTTTAACAATAGAGAACAAACTAGTATGAACAATGGAAAACTCAAGCTAGATGAATAACCTTGTGCTCTGATACCAAATGGAGCGTAGTGCGATGGGAGAGATTGTAGACTTAGCTTGAGTTGTTGTAGAAGAGATGAGAGAAATTCATAAGCAATAGAATAAGGGGAGAAAGATGAACATCTCAATCACCCATGCTTGAACTTCTCAACAATAGCCTTGAACTTGAATAATAACAAGAATAATAACCAAAATCAACCAATTTAAATAACCTTGAACACCAAAGGGATTGGATATGACCTTGGATAAAGAAGATTCCACCACCAAAGCCTAACACCCCACCATGACCATCATAAAGGAAGAATCCACCAAATGATCAATAAAGGAATGACTAGAAACACCACCATTAATCAATGGATAAAGTAATCTAGATTTTGAGAGAAAACTTAGGGAAACCCTAACCAATGCATAAGCATGTTCATAATCATCAAAAGCTGCCTGGAAAAATGAGATAACAAGCTATTTATAATAAACTAGGAATTAGGCTAAAATAAGGCAAAAATGACGAAAATACGCGTCCGACCAGAAGAGCGGCTCGGGCGAGCAGATGGGTGGCTCGGGCGAGCTGGCCCTCTGACTGCCTTGGCCTATCGCTGGCCTGGATGGGTCGCGGCCGTGACAGAATGTTGGCTCGGGCGAGCCAACATTTTGCTCGGGCGAGCTAGGCTTCTGGGCAGTTTTCCTTGCCGACTTCAAATGCGCATAACTTCTTCATCCGAACTCCGTTTTAGGCCCGTAAGATATCATTGGAAAGCTCTCAGTGTGTACTATAAGCTCCCAAAATTTGAGACCTATCGGAGTTATACTGAAAGAGTTATGGCCTGAAGTGTGAAGGCGCGCGCATTTCCAACCTCTAATCGCCTTCCCCCTTGCAAGTTATTAACTTGGTTACTTCCGAGACTTGATACCAACACGCCCTTCATTTCCGGGATGACCCAATCCAATCCCGAGGCCTCCGAGGTCGTTGAAAAGTCCCGAGCCTCTCCTTACTCCAACAAGGATGGCTCGCCGAGGCCACGATAGTGTGATGCTCACCACCCCGCCTTTTGTAAAGGTGTAACGATTCCTGTAAACGAGTGGGTGAGCTGTTTTAGTCCGGTGATGATGGGTCGGGATTTCATCGATCTTATCTTTAACCGCAATCCCGGCTATGAAAGCTTGGCACCGAACCCGACACTGAACCCGATACGGTTCAGTAGGTGTTGTCCACAGTGACATTGACTGATGTCCACTGATGTTATGAGTGATGTCCACGGTGATGAATGGTTGTGTGTTACCAAATTCTGCACCATTAGTATGAGTTGGGGAAGGTAGTGATAATGATTGGATTTTGTGTTTGTATTTTGCGGTTAAACACATGTGCATGTATGATAATGTCGGATGTTCGCAATTAAACTAATTAATGTCCCCTTATGTAATGGTCACATGCTTACAGTATGCTGGTGGTGTGTTTGTCAAAGTCGCATCCTTAATCTGGGAAGGGAAGGTAGTGATAATGATTGTGTGTGGTGCAATTTATAAGTACACAGTTAGTTTGACATCCCTTGCTTTTTCAACTATTATATTATTCAACCCCCAAATATGTTGACGTCAAATTGTTCCGTTGTAGGAAATGGCGCTTCTCTAGCTTCCTGGCCGGGTGAATTTTATCAAGAAGGGTTCCCATAAGCGGGACCACCACCCAATAGCATGTTGCCACCAGAAGCGAAACCCCGTATTTCTTCCAGGCATTTTACAAGAGACACTTGCACTTCAACTTATTCCCCAGCTGATTGGAGGCATTGAGGAAACACTACTATGTCACGATATAATTGTGCATAAAGGCAACAGGTTGAAAGACCATGTTTACAGCAAGGCTTCTCAATGGGATGAAACCAAGTCACTTCCGTCGATCTGATTCAATGGTGTTAGATGGATCACTGTTGGTTTCAGATTACGTAGTACATGGTGTATTGTAGAACTTTAAGAACATTTTTAATGGTTGTCATGTTAGTGTCATGAACAACAGTTGGATTGTCGGCTAGTTTTTTTTTCGTATTCTCTCTTCGCTATTAGTAGAACATATTATGTATTTGGTTCAAAAAATCACCTCATCATGGATTCGTTTACATTCAAGTGTGGACATTTTTTTTCTTTCTTGTTCAGCTGCACTTGTTGTCCACATTGGTAATGAACGATGTATGTGATTGTATTGAATGATATCCACATTAATAATGTATGATGTCTGCAATAATATTGGATGATGTCTGCAATGACATTTGAACGATGTCCGTTTGTATCATATATATATAATTTAAGTCCACATTGGTAATCAATGAAGTCCGCAAGAATATTGATTAATGACCGCAATGGTATTGAACGGAGTTCCCTTTTGTCCTATGTGGCGAAGACCGCATTTATAATGCTTGATGTCCACAGTGATATTGACTGAAGTCGACGTTGATCATCCACGTATGTCTGCAACGAAACATATATAGTCGAAGTCCATATTGGTAATTAATGATGTCCACATTGGTAATGAACGATGTATGCGATTATATTGACTGATATCCACATTAATGATGTATGATGTCCGCAACAATATTGGATGATATCTGCAATGACATCTGAACGATGTCCGTTGGTATCATATGTATATACTTTAAGTCCACATTGGTAATCAATTAAGTCCGCAAGAATATTGATTTATGTCCGCAATGGTATTGAACGAAGTTCCTTTTTTTCCTATGCGGCGAAGACCACATTTATAATGCTTGATGTCCACAGTGATATTGACTGAAGTCCACGTTGATCATCCATGTATGTCTACAACAAAACATATATAGTCGAAGTCCACATTGGTAATTAATGATGTCCGCAATGTTATTAATGGATGTCCACAATGATATTAAAGGATGGTCATTGTTTACATCTATAAGTTAAGCCATCAAGTATGTTTGAATGGGGGATACCACATGCAAACATCAAGTATGTTTGGATATGTGATACCACATTCAGTACATGATGTCCTCAGTAATGCATGACGTCCTGTTTACAAATACTTGATGTCTTCAGTCTAAGAACTGAATGCTCAGCACTCTTTACAAAAACATAAAAATATATATTGTACATGCCGAAGAAACTGAGTGTCCTCTAAATTGCAATACTTTAATTCCCACATGATGGAGGTAAAATGCATATGAAGTAACATGCATCCATATCTAAGCAAAAGTCCACATCAAATAAAATTTAATGTCTTTCAGATGTATCTTTGTTCTCTTGCCCCTCCTTTTCATTGTCGATGCCAACGACGGGTGAATTGTAGCCTCCTTTGACATATGGGCGTTGAAATATGTCTTGAAGTCAAACGATATGGTAGATGAAGGTTGCGCAACACTCAACTCATCAAGTTTCTTAATGAGGCTACACGAATGAAATCTCCAAAAATTAAAAATTAGGACACTACAATGGACATCAATCACTTGAACCCAGCTAGAGGACATCCATATTGTCGTCTGTGGACATCAATTATTATCTGTGTGGTCAACAGGTTTAACATGTACCATTGTCGTTGAGCACAACCAAAGTGGTCATGATGTGTTTTAATTGTGGACTTCAAGGACATTTATTCATTCCTACTATGGACATCAACAACATCATCTGTGGATTTTAAGGACACAGTACTCCATGATCCCTATCTGTGTTGTCATATGGACTTCAAGGACACAGTATTCCAAGATCATATTTAACAATATGCACACACATTATGGGAATATGTACAAGTCACCTACTTTGTCTACCATTTTGCTGGCATTCATTACTATCGTTATGGGAATATGAACATCAATTGCATGAATTAATCTATTATACCATTGTGCCAACATGTTAGGACATCAAGTACAACGAAAATGAACATCATGTGAAGCATGTCAAGACATTAAGTACATTGATGGTGAACATTAATTGCATGAATTTTCAACCTAGAAAAATGGCGTCAAATCATATCACTCTTAAAAGCAACCCAAGTATGTCATCATATGAAGTACGACAGTAGGGGACATCAAGTATAACAGTAGGGGACATCAAGCATTATCAGTATGGACATAAAGTATAGCAGTAAGGGACATCGAGCATTATCACTATGGAAATCAAGTATAACAACAGGGGGTATTTAGCATTATCAATTATGGACATCAAGTATAACAGCAAGGGGACATCAAGCATTATCGTTGTGGATATCATGTTTAACAATAGGGGATATAAAGCATTATCATTATGGACATCAAGTATTACAACTAGGGGCATCAAGCATTATCAATGTGGACATCAAGTATAACAGCAGAGGACATCAAGAATTATCATTATGGACAACAAGTATAACACTAAGAAACATCAAGTATAATAGCATGAGAAATCAAAAATTATCATTATGGACATCAAGTATAATAACAGGGGACATCAAGCAATATCAACGTGGACATCAAGCATTCCTAACCAAACTAGAACAAAGATTTCAAATCAAGTTTTCTAACCCTCAACCCATACAAAAGTAAATGAAACTTTGAATTGAAATATTACACCCCAAAAAATTCAACGACCTAGTACCTTTCACTTGATATCTCGTCATTCTCATCTATGTGGCATCCAACCTTCACCATTATAATCGAATTTTTGTTCCATATCAACAAGATAACATAATTCAGTGAAACTCTAAAAAAACACAACAAATAAGCAACACATACTTAAATGACGCCTATTATAATCAAACAACAATTGAAACCGCCATACCTTAATTTTTGACACGATAGAAAAAAAAAATGTCAATGTCTTCATCGTCGGCAATCAAGGAACACCTGGATATGATAAATTCAAACGACGGCCTGGGATGGTATTGGTTGGACAAATTTAGGGTTTTTGGTTTTCCTGAGAACGAAAGACACTTTGAATAGCAAAAGGAGCAGGCTCACTACTGGAATTGGGATGAAGAAGGAAATGAATTCAACTTTTTTGGGAATTGGGGGCATGCATCGTTTTTTGAACTAGGATGGGGGATTTTCTTTTTCTTTATTTTTAATTACCCAAACCTCACGTGACTCTTCTTAAATGGGAGGGAAAAAAAAAGCTAAAGACCCTAATTAATCTCCCCCCTGAATTTAAGATCCTATGGTCAATTTTTCTAGTGCTCACATGCTCACCCTAATCCAATGCTCATTTGATCACATCCCAAATATATATATATATATATATATATATATATATATATATATGTATATGTATATATATCTATATATATGTATATATATATATAGGGAATGGATCCAGTGAGAAGAAAATTCAGGTGAGAAGATGAGAAGGATTGATCCTGGCCCTCCATTATAATCTAACGTCCAAGATTAAAAGCACCATTCATTCATTAAATCAGCCACACGTGTGCCATTTTATTTTTTTTTAAAAAAAATTGAAAACTGGTGCGTGTTTAACGGGATTGTGGAGGCGCCAGTTTTCAATTCTTTCCAAAAAACACTTGATTGCTGCTGCAGAGCATCCAAGACAGAAGATATGGAGAGAGAGAAAATGAATTGAGTGTAGTGCCGTCATCATCCATAGAATTTTTAGGGTTTTCTTCAACATTGCTACGGGAGCACGAACTGGGGATTTTGAAGCAGGAAATCGACAGAGGTTTCTCGCATAATCTACACATTAGACTGCAGAGATGAGTGATGTAAGTGCGAAAAAAACTCTTTTGATTGAATAACGAAGCAATTCTTTGTTGACATTCGAAAACTTGATGAATGTGGGTTTAATTTCGTGTATTCTGGAATGATTGATGTCAGTTAAAAAGTACAGAGCAAGACAATTTTGGCAATGTAGTCGATGGATGTCCACTTAACAAGTAAGTACTCAGACAATTTTGTAGTTCATAATTTTTTTTGTGTGTGTGAGTGAGGCATACTTGTTTGTTATTTCCTTCTATGTGGGGGCTGTGTATGTATGACAGACTAAGAAGTGCAATCTTGCCATATGATGACATGATTATGAGTGCGGGGGTAGTGATGGGTAGTGTTGGGATTTGACTGCTAATGTGGTATATCCATATGTTGTGGTGGGGTAGGAGGGTGATGCGTATCGAGTAAATGTATGTGCATGTGGTTGTCCCACAAGAGATCACGAGTGTGATTGTGTTACAATTGACTGTGGTCATTTGGTGTCTTGACCACGGTATAAAGTAGTGTGATTCACTGGTATGACCACAGACAATATAAATGTGATTATATTGCAACTACATGTGGTCATTGAATGGCTTGAACACAGAATAATATATGTGATCATTTGATTTGTTAGTCATAGGGAATTATGGTTTGGTCTTTAAATTTATATTTATTTGTAACAGCCACCCAGCTTCGACAATTGATGTGTGTAATGAGATTGTTACAGATGTGTTGAGGTCACTGAACAACAGCCACGATATTGATACGTAAGCCTCAATGCACAATTCATGTGATATGGGAACCAAACCTGAGTGAATTACTGACTTGTTTGTTTTTTTTTTTTCTGATTTTTGCAAGTGAACATGTAAAAGTAGATGACGTCAAGGATGTTCACAAAAAGAGACGGGTCAAAATGGTTGCACGCAAATGTTCAAGATCGGCCAATCCCAAAGACTTCTCTGATGACGAACATAACATATGGGAAATGATGGACAATGCCAAAACTGAGTCAATGGTTGAGGTAGAGCGAACAAAGGGTGTTAGTTTGATTACACAAACATACCAGCGGAGGCGTCGTGGTGATTGTGGGAAACCACGTGAAGCCCGTGCAGTAATGGCAGGTGTTGCATCGGATAAAACGCAACCAAAAGGAAAGTCCAAAACTGGTGGAAAAATTGACGCGAACGTTACCGATGCCATAGGTACCAACGAGGCAGTGCCATGTGGTGAAACTATTTGCAAAAGTTCATTGGTTGGGGCTGCAGTAGCGCCGTCAGGTGTTATTGGCGCGACCGACATGATTGAAAACAACACAAAAACTACGATCAAATCAGCATCGGGCACCGCGTGCTGCGATCGCAATAAAGGGGATGTTACTCAATGTGTAGACGACGTACGTGTGGTAGTGGAGAAGACGACCGCAGCAGACAATAATGCATCACGCCAGTATGTTGGGCTGACTCCAATTGGGTGTAAGTCAAGCACCGTCGATGCGGGAGTTGTTCATGGTGTCGGAACTAGGACTCGAAGCAAAATCGGTGGAGTCAAACCAGTTGACACAGTTCAGGCTGCTGATGTGATCGGCAGGCATAAAGGCAAAGCGATATTGTTAGAGGACTCACCAGGTAACAACACTAGGGCGAAAGTACGCAGGCGATATGTTCACATTGCCGACAACGACGAGGTTGAAGTTGTAACGAAGCCAATGGTAGGGACAAAAAAGAGGGCGACGATTCTGGTCGGTAGAGGAGACATCTAAAAAGGTTTGCCTAACGTTATATTCCATATTTCGTATTAATTGTACAAGTATTGTGCATGTCAAACTCATCGATCAGACTGTGATCATGCTTGAATTCATGAATTTATATTTGTTAACATGTTTATATGCGTCTGCCATGATAAGCAATGTACCATAATTATGTATAGGTAATGACGTACTTTTCGCTTTGTGCAATATACTTGTGGTTAACTAATAACAATTTATCTTTTTAACACGTATGTGCAATAATTGTTTATGGAATAGGCCAAGACTGATGATGACCACGATGAACAAGCTGATCAGGGTGTTGACCGTGTGTTCCCAACGAGGATGACACCAAAACCATTGATATACCTCCTCGATCACATTTCCCCCGAGCACGTGTCAGTCATAAAGGATTTGGGGTTTGGAGGGGTATTGAACTTGCGGATGAAGTTGCTTCAGGGTGATTTGTGCAAGTTGCTCGTAGTTCATTCGTCTGAGAGAGCATGAGGCTTCATTTAGGCAATGGTAGATATATTGAAGTATCGAGGAGGACATTTTTGACTACGGGCTTACCCCGTGGAACGATTCCAATTGACGGAGACAGAGCTGTTGTTCCAGATGAAAAGGAAGTTGCCGCATTACTTGCAAAGTGGCGTGGCGAGTACAACATCAAAAGCGGCACGCCGAATGTTGCGAAGATGCCAGCTCATATTGCGTCATTGCGGCCAGACAGTAAGAAGTTTAAGAGAAACTTTGTGCTATTCATGGTTGCTTCGTTCATACACCGAAACACACAGCGGTATTGCACTGCTGATTTCTTACCGTATGTTGTTGACGTTGATAACATACCCAACCTGAAATGGTGTAAGTATGTTTTGAACGAGCTGAAATCGGCTGTTGAGGCCAAGCAAGCAAACCCAGCTAGTTACTTCACGGGGCCCATCGTACCCCTCATGGTATGCTTGACAAGAAGAATGCTTTTTTGTTTTGTTTTGTTTGGACTTAGTTTGGACGAGTACACTTATATCATATCATTTGTTGTGTTAGATGTTATACTTTGACCGTCTGGTACGTGAGGAACGCCCAGCAATCAGGGGCTGGCCAACAATGTATGCATGGACCTGTGACAATGTTGAGAAGCGGATGGTACATGAGACAGGCCCAGGGGCGTTTGGTGTCGGTGACCTTCTGCCACGACCAGTAGCTGCCGAAATGCTACCTCTTATTCGAGGGGTTGCATTGAAAAGTCAATTGGACACGTTGTTACAGGTGCATAATGTTTAAAATGCGATTTATTATTTTTGTACCTTTATCATTTGCACACACGTTAACATATATTAACTATCAAGATGATGTCCGCTTATTGGGAAAATACCTACAAGATTGGACAACTGCGAAGTTCAATGTCGAGCGACAGGTTCAACACATTTCGGGTTTTTACCGTGACCATTGCGACATCACTGAAGTAAGAAGTCAGGTTGAGTCACTTGTGGCTCGCGTGTTTGAGAGGGGTGCATTGCATAATGCAAAACAGACGGAGGGTAATACACGTTTTGCGCCTGACACAACACATGACGTGAATGCCCAAAATGAAGATCCGCAACATGACAGAACAGTGCAGTCGAATCAGAATGACAGAGGTGATGCCACATCCCATTTGAATTACATGTTAATATATTGTGTGGTCACAACATAAAATATGATGTTTGACCACAACGTAAGGCAGTGTGATTAAAGTACCAATGATAGTGGTCATTTGGTGTATTGACCACAATATAAAACAGTATGATTAACTGGTATGGTCACAGTAAAATATATGTGTGACCGTATTGCAAATGAATGTAGTCATTTAATGGCTTGACCACAGTATAATACATGTGGTTATTGTATGATCACATTATAAACTATAATGTGTGACCACAATGTGATGACTGTGGTAATTTGGTGTATTGACTACAATATAAAACATTATGATTAACTGGATTGCCAACAGTAAAATATATGTGTGACAGTATTGCAAATTAATGTGGTCAATTAGTGGCTTGACCACAGTATAATATATATGATTATTGTATGATCACGTTATAAACTATAATGTTTGACAACAATGTAATACAGTGTGATTGAAAGGTCAATGTTTTTAAAGCAAAATTGACTATATTTTATTACAACATAATGTGACCATTTTTTTGTTTTCTGTATTATCAGAGAAGAATGATGGTCATTGTGATAACACCGACCCTTGTAGCAGCCAGTTTTGGTTGTCGTCGCAAGTGGGCGATATATTGCAGGCCGTGGAGGCGGTCGAGGCAATTGTGCGTGCACAATCAATCCCCATGCCATCTTTCAGGTTGTTGAGTGAATCAGATGATGACCCAAAGACATACGCATGATGAAGGCGTGGAGGAGTTCGAGTTGTGCCACGCCGACTTTTGAGGCAGGGAAGCCAAGTCGACAACGGCCAGAACACCACATAAGCCAAGATGCGATGTTGGGTCGTCTATGCCACCCATCCCCAGTTGCAAAACCAGATCCAAATGTGGTGGTGCAGTACCATCAACGGGGCCAGGAGGAGATAATGTAACTCGTTGTGCAGAACCCCAAAAGGATGTTGGCTCGTCATGCCAATCAAGATCAACTTGGCAATCACACAGTACACCGACACGCATGGTCGGACATACAAATAAAACAGCTGATCCTACGTCGAGGTCTTAGGGGTCACGAGGTGTTGCCAATAAGCCATACCAGACATCACGGAGCGGCGGAGCAGCACGGTCTGCCGATGATGGTTCCGTACCCGGTCATGTTGATAACCCAGCATCTATAATTGGGATTCATACAAATCAAATGCGAACACAAGGGGACGCAATGAGCGGACAAATCGGTCATAAAGCTCAGTCTGCCCAACGTTCCGGTGGTGAACGAGAAGTTGCCACCACTCTTTACCAAACAGCAATAAGCAGCGACCATGGGCGGTCTGACGATGGTCAGTCATCATCGCGACATGGGGGGCTAACATCCAAAAACATACGTGTCGAAGAAACCCCACTGCGAAGACCCGGAAAGTTTGTGTCGGTTCGATCTGTTTCACATTCTTATTCAACACATTGCAGTTCGTCATCACGAGGTGCCAGTCGTGATTCTACGGGTGGTACTTCTGGCAGCACTACCCCATCGTGCGGACCTGTTTCTATGGTTACACCTGAAGGGCAGCGCATTATTGGCCCGAACAGAACACCCAGTTGCAGTGTGCCGCCCCCCGACGGACCAAACATGAGAATCATTCTTGATACACCTGTGGGAACGATGTCCGAGATGGGTCCCCCGCCTATTGTACCGGAAGTCCGACGGAACCCACGGAGGGAAAACACTCGTCCCGCTCCAGCGTTATGTTCGCCTTTTTGTGTCAGACCAACATCGATGGACATTGTTCCAAAAAAAGGGCCGAAAATCGTCAGCACATATCTGTTCTTGAGTACAACTGAGGCGTCGAACCAAAACCCAAGGTTAGTGTGTGTGCCACACATTTTTGTAACGTTCGTCTATATACAACATGCACTTTTATTGGAATGTCATATTTATGGAAAAATAACAAGTTACCTTTACATGCTTTTTGGTACAAACAAATATTAGGGAGTTAGTGTACGATCGGGACGGTGTTGTGGCAACGAGGTTGCATTTCATGTCACTGGCCCCAGGCAACCAGGTGTCGCCGAGGATAATAGATATATATGTATCGATGTTGAACGACTACGAAATGCTGAAATCACCAGATGCCCCGCTTCGATTTTTCATTCCGATAAGCTGTTTTGTAAGTGGCTAATTGCATACATTATTATCTAACATGTAAATATATGTTTGACAAACTAACATATTGATATCCTTCTGATGTTAAAAGGGTGATATGTTCGACATTGCTTTTGATTGAGATCCTTTAGATGACCGTTCAGTTGCACTTTTCATTGAAAAAACATCTAGAGAGTTGAGGCGGTGTCCCTGGATAGACATCAAGAAAATTGATCTGGTACGTATGAAGTATTGTTTTCATAAACATGTTATTAAATTTTCAAGTTCATTATACGTGGATTGCATCGAAGGATGTTTTCACCAATGACTGGGCCACACTCATGTCATTTGTGGTCACAATATACATACATATATATTGTGTCTGAAATTAAGTGGATATAATGGAGGTGAATATAGACTACACTTTCTTTTTGTTTACATATACGAATGTGTCAATTTGAGTTGTGAAACAAATTCATATTTTATTTTACAATGTGAAGTTATTTGCGCCGGCACGCATGGACGGTCGATATTTCTTGTGGTGCGCTGATTTGCGTAACGGGTGCATCTATATTATCGACAACCACTACACACGTGTGTCGGTGGAAGACGGGTACGGCCATATCGACGAAGTAGTGGTAAGCGCCGATGAACTAATGATATGTTTGGCACTGACTCGATTTGTAGACCAAATGTTTACTCCAAGTCGTTTTTTGCAGCGCACTCTTGTTCGTAGATTCCTAAGTCACGCTCGTAACCCACTTGCTGACGTGGTCGTCGAGGGCAGTGAACTAAAGAGGCCAGGCATGGGATGGAGGTTCAACGACCAAGGTAACGACAGTGGTGTGTATTGTATGCGACACATGGAGACCTTCTTCGGTCAGGCACGGAACTGGCTCACGGGTTTTTCCCGGACTGACTCGATCCCAGTACGTACATGTCGTCACTTTATATTTTGTTGGCATACTGTCTATTATAATGTCATTAATGCATGTCATTGTCATTTTGATTGACAAATACATTATGTAGTTGTATATGATGTTTACTATTTGTTATACAACAGATGAGAGAGGCGAGAGTGCGTTCCCTTCGCATCCATTATTGCTATAGTTTGGCGATGTACAAGGAAAACCAAAAGAGGGAAGAAGTGTACATAAATGCGGATCACTGGGAGACTCATCGAACAATCAAGCCAGACGCAGCAAGCCTATGAGTCATCCATTTCAAACATTGTTTTTTTTAGTGTGTTGGGATGTCGTACAATATCGTGCAACTTTAGTACTCTTAGTTAGTTAAGGGGTGGGTTTGTGGATGTTTGAGTGGGATGGATGGTTTTGTTGGTTGTTTGTCACCATTTAGTACTTGAAGTTATGTGCGGTGCAGTGTTTTGACACTTGTTGGGTTTTGTAACTGATATGAACACGTTGAATGACGTCACTTGTTTTTGTAATCTACATAACATTATCTTTAATTCGGTCAGGCACCAGTACTTTGATGAAATGACTCTGCTTGATACATATGATCACATAAACCCGTAATGTGTTCATATTAAATATTTTTGTTTTGACAAACTGTCTTTAATCACATGTCCATGTTATGTGACATACACGATGTTTTTTATCACAGTCCATCGTAATTTGTTAATATAATACATTACATTGCTGAAATGATCATACAGGATATATATGATCACATTCACACATGATGCGTTCATGTTATGTATCTTTTGTTGTGACAACATGTATATGATCACATGTTCTGTGACATAAAATATGTGTGTGTTCACAATCCATCATAATGTGTTCATATAACAATACATGACATGTATGACCACATTCAACCATAATGTGATCATGTTACATTGGTTGTTGTTGTCAATAACTGGTGTGAACACAAGCCAGTTTGTGTTATATGATTACACTCCTCCATAATGTGATAATGTAATACAGTACATTTTTTCAAAGATATCCATGAACACAAGCCAGTTTGTGTTATATGATTACACTCCTCCATAATGTGATAATGTAATACATTTTTTCAAAGATATCCATACATGGTGTGTATGATCACACTTAATCGTAATGTAATCAGTTAACACAGTTTATTTCTGACAAAATTGGTATGATCACATGTCAGTGTAATCAGTGATTTATATGATGTTTATGATTAGACTCAACTATAATGTGATCATGTATTACATTATATTTTTTACAAAATGTGTATGGGCACATGTCGCGATAATGTGGTCTAGCGCATTGAGTAGTATTTGTGATGACTCACTTTGACATTAATTTGGGGGCATACAAAAAATCAGTTTGGATCCACCGTGTAAATTTTTTAATTGTGACCATACTGACACAATATGAGGTCAAAAATAGATTCGTCCAAAAAAATATTATAATGCTACGGCCACACTAATCGAAAGTGTGGTCAATGTGTTATTGTTAAACAAACATCAAGTTCTGAGACATTTCACGACACAGTATTAAACATTTATAACAAAACAAAAAAAACAAAGGCTAGCAAACCTGGCCAAATGCATAAACTGCATACTAAACTAAACGACTAGCTTACTATAAAATGAAAACCATTTCACGACTCAATGAAAACGTCGGGCATGTTCATTTGTCATGGTTGGCAATCTGGTCACAAAATGGCACTTCCTAGCGGAAGCTTTCTTTGCTGCAGCCTCCAAACCACTCTTCTTCCTCTTAGCACGCCCTTTTGGGTTCGACGGTGGAGTTTTTTATTATCGATTCAGGACAGCACACCAAAACAAGCTTCGACATCGATCGTCCCTACCGTCACCATTGCTACTTTGGCCAGCAACCATTTTGGTCAGCACATCGTCAAGCATCCCACCTAACATGGTCAACAATTCAGGATCGTTGCCAGCTGAATCCATGCACATATACACCTTTGCCCACGTGTCTGCCTTTCGTGCTCGCACATCATCGACTTTGGACTTTACCGCATCTAGCTCTGGATCAACATTGAAATACGGTCGTGTCTTTGACATCTTTGTCCACCTTATATGGACAAACTGTTCCGAAATTTCAGGCAGAAATCTCATTACCGATATCATGTGGCGACACAAGATTCCTTGGAGATCATAAAACGGGCATTCACATGTCGTGTCATATGTGATTGGATCAAACACAACCGACCTGACCCTATTTGATTTAATATCACGCACTTCATATATGGCACAATCACCAGATTGACTGGGACCCCGTTGATCCGTTTCGTATAAAGCAAGCTTCAGATTCTCCTGAAAGACATAGAAATTTGCATGAGTATATATCTGCCTAGCGTGGCGCTCGATTGCGGCTCGATTTCGTATCAGGAGCGACGTCAAAGTCTTGTTCGTCATGTCCTTCTCTCTGTGACGTTGTGCATCAACTACGTGTTCATAACGCAATAAGAACTCAACGAAACTCAGTGTTGGGCACGTAAGTGACGCAAAAACTGCATTCTGACTCTCAGACGCTGAAGTCGTCCGTAGCATACCACCCAAGTGTTGATCACGAAAGTACGCCTGCACCCACTCTTCGCGTATGTCCCAAAAATCAGCCATGTGTGAATTGTCTTCGAGACCATACTTTCTCATCAACTCAGTCCACTTCTCCTCGAACTCGTCACCATCTTCAGAAGCCCAAACACACAACTTCAGCTCTTCCTGAAACTCATCACAACAGTTCAGTTCTCGCCCCAACTTTTCAGGGATCTTCCGCATTATGTGCCACATGCAGTACCTGCGCATGAAAAAAAATAAAACATAACGTAAACACTATTAAATATACCATACAATATGTTGACTACTTCGGCAGGATAACTTTATTGTGTTCATGATCACACTTTCGTTGTGTGTGATCTTGAATGATCAGCACTTCAATATTATTGTGAATTAAATACTGACAATACATAAAAAAAAATAAAAAAAACTCACACATGTGTGTATATATTGATGCAAAAAAAACTCAAACACATGTGTGTACATATTGACGCACCTGTGTCTCG